>JALPQI010005867.1:0-76689 GCA_025490895.1 Thaumatotibia leucotreta | reverse complement strand
GAAAATGATATGAAGGTTTCTATTTTTTAACCTACGAGATATAAAATTCTAAAAAAAATATATGTTATGCACATCAATAAACTCTATCAACGATTTTTAGTTTGATTAAATTATCTCCTATAGTTTTTGAGGTAGGTTGATTTAACTGTATTTTTTTAATAATAAATTGATAATGGTACGGAACCCTTCGCGCGCGAGTCCGACTCGCACTTGGCCGGTTTTTTTTTATTATTAATGAGGAGTTTTTGCCTATGAATAGCACGATTAATAGGTACATATATATAACAATTACACCATATGAAGGGTCCACGGAAAGAACATGTCTAGTCAATTCAAATTACAGAAGGAAAAACCACCTTACTTGCAATAGTAGTGAATTTGCCCTGTTTTTTTAGCACTGGACTTGTTTTTCCGTGGACCCTTTATATGGAAGAAATTCTCATAAGTTTGGACCATTGTTGGGAGCTTTGAATTGGACTATTATACACCGTGGGCTCTTATAACCCGAAAGATTTTAACCACGCATTTTTGATGTAAAAACAAACAAAAACTAATTATATAAGTTTTGTAATTTTTGGGCGAAAAAAATTTTTTTATTTATTTCTATATTGTATTCATAAAACTGGCACTTAAAATGAGAGTTATCGTTTTTTTTTACAAAAATTTTAAGGTTTATTTCTCACTTTTTTCCAGAAAAGTTTATATGGCATTATAGTTTTTAAATGTGGTCAGGAATACACAGTTCAAATCGATCGGGTTTAAACAGCCCACGGTGTATAGTTAGGTGGTTTGATAGTACTCAATTTGTATGATTCTGCTTAATTTAACCATTCTCTACTAGGTGAATATAAATTATTATGAAAGTGGATAATTTTAAAGGGAGCGACCTTTTACATTTTTCTTATCTTTGCGACTAGTCGCAAAGATACTGTTAGCTATAACATTCATACATATGCATGTAGTCACGCTATTTACAGAATAAGTAAACACGATATGTCATAGAAAAATAAGCAGTAATTATGTACTTCACGATTTATTCCGAAAAAAAGATTCCAGACCAGTAGCCAGGTTTTTTTTATAAGTGTTTATTGCGATTTTAATTAAGCGAATCTCAGTACTTCTAAGTAATTATATAAACACCTTTAGAAACGTAGCCAGTATATTTATTAAAGACATTATAGTAATCACGAGGGAGTTGTATACCTTGATAGTTGATAATGATGTAAGAATCTAAGTATAAATTATGACAGGATCGAGGTTTACTTATTTAAAATAAACAATGCCACGTACATAATTATGTAGATATGTATATATTAAGTACCTAAGCATTCAAGATAATTATTAATTACATACATAGCGCATAGGTTTTTTTTGCCTGAATCTTATTTTAAAAGAAATATCTGAAGATGTATTGAAATTTGAACACTATCACACTGACGCAGTCCACATTTAATGACCCCGAAAAACTAACATAGAACCCTGTAGTATTCGGATGGGCTTCACGAAATTGAGTGAATGAATAATAGAACAGGTCATGAAGCTAATTTAGCTACAGCCGATCCACATTCTACTGTTATTTAAATCACATTTTCTTAACTATCCATTATACGCATGGTCCCCAATTGCCTGTACTTATAAGGATCTTATAGTCATATATATACTGGTTATCCCTTACAGTCGGTAAAAGACATTCCCAGAAGTACTGAAACGTCTTAAATAATGGACCTGGTGACCGAATTACGAGTACGAAAATAGACGATCGAGATTTGGGACACGAAACATATGATTATACGGGAATAGATTTGTCAGAGAAATCGTATCGTCTTTTGCAACATTCGTAAATACTGTTTATTATTTATATTCTAGTTTTTGTGTCTCTTGTAGATATTAATATCAGGTCAGATGAATTATATATCAATAACATTTGATTTCTTAATCCTGACTTCGATTCCATATCGGTCTGTTTAGTAATTAGTTCCTGATTATTGTTTATATTTACTGGACTTAACATTGATAGACTTTATCTCAATGGCACTAAATTGAGGAAGACGGCATTTTTTTAGCTACTTACACTTTACGAGTCATGAAGTTTGGGGTTCCACGTCCAAATAAAACAGTTATGAGCATAGCATCTGTTTCATGTCCTATTTAAATACATGTCGGGGAAGCCACGGTTCATGCCAGCTCAAGAACTAGTGTCAAGGTGCATTCAGATCAGACCAAACGAGCATTCGCTATTCTATCCCCCACTCTACGGAATCAACGAATCACGTTTTGTGTAGCGAATAGCGATTGAATTTCGTAGAGTAGGGGGTTAGAATAGCGAATGCTCGTTTGGTTTGAATGCACCTTTAGGTAAGATACAAAGTGACAATAATTTCCTGATTACGTAGCTGGGTCGATTACAGCCCCGAAACACCCAAAGGCAGCCACTATGATGAGGAGCACGTCAACAGCTATAATCACAGCATTGGTTTTATGCCCAGTTAGCACCTCAACAAACCTCTGGATCATCTCATCTCAAGAGCTAGTGCTAGACAGAAAAACACGTGCTACTTACAATATAAAGCAGCTTGGGGCTCTCTCTCCACGCCCTGAATTAGCCGAAGGCAGCCACTATAATGATGAGTACGGCAACAGCTTTGGTTTCATGTTCCTTTTGAATATTAGCGAACCCCTGAATCATGTCATCTTAAGAACTAGTGCTAGATAGAAAAACTCGTGCTACTTACAATATAAAGCAGCTTGGGGCTCTCTCTCCACGCACCGAAGCACCCGAAGGCCGCAACTATGATGATGAGTACGCCAACAGCTATAAGAACGGCATCGGTTTCATGCCCAGTTTGCATGTCGGCGAACCCCTGGATCATGCCCATGTCCACGCATGCTGTCGCTATGATGACGATGCCGAAGATCTGGGGACAAGAAGAAAATAGAAAAATTAATACGGTTGGTAATGTAAGCATACAGTGTGTGTCTATGATACTGGCTTTTATCGAAACCGAGGAATGCTATGCAGATTTCTAGCCAAACCGTGAACATTATTCGATTCAAAATGCTAATTTTAAAAGTAATTAACTGTCTTAGAAAAGTTAATTGAGAAGCAATGTACTTCAAAATGAATCGTTAATTTGCACTTGACAATGACAGATCGCAGCCACTCACAACGTTTGACAACTAAGCAGTACACGCGTTACATTGATCGTTCGAAGGAAATAAAATTAATTGTACGACCAATTTAACTATTTGTCAAATGTTATAACTTGAAAACGTTTGCTAGTAATGCGTATTATTAACCATTTTCGTAAAAGCCCGGGTCATGGAAACACACTGTATAAGTATCTAGAATATTATAAAAAGTCGACAACGCGGTCAATTAGTCTCGCAATGCTTCAAAACATTAAGAAGCACGAGTATGGTGAAATGAAACCATCATTTCTGTTTTAGGTAAAAATTTGTTAGGACCGATTTTGCCCGATATAGAGTGACTACTTAATCCTTATAAATTAACAGCTTTAAGAAGGGTTAGATTACATAAGGTATTAAAGTATGACTGACTCATCAGTCTCATTTCATTTAACTGTCTGTATCTACATAGTTAATAAACCGTAAATATTTTATAATAATAATAGTCATCGCAATAATTTGGAAATATTATCTTACTCAAATTTACGGTGCGATGCATGCCGTAAGAAAGGTGTATTAAGCACACACTATACGATATTGCACAATCTAAAGACATTTGTTTGACCGAAAGTACCGAAACTGGTTTTGACGATATTTGTCATTTACTCGAAAGTTGTCAACAGTAGCTCTTCATAAAATGGGTTTTCATGGTTGCTCAACTTTGACAAACATTAGTTTATTCACCGTGTGAGTGTACTTTTACATTGTAGGTAACTATGCGTACATAATTTTTGTATTTAGTAATGTAGGAGAAATCCTAAGAAATGCCTCCTGGTGGTAGGACCTCGTGCAGGGTACGCCTAGATAGCTACCACCGTCTTTCTGACCACCACCTCCAGTTTGAGGCTAAGATAGCCGGGGTAATTAGAGGCAATCCATCTAAGTATTTTTTTTCTGTCACTACGTCCATGGGCCTCAGTTCCCGCTTTCCATCAGGTGGGCTGAGAGCTCAGTTGTCTACCTTCGTCACATAAAATGAAAATAAAAATACAGTGGGTATTTACATTGTAGTAGACAGTATATTATAGTAGTAATACAAGTGCATCTTGTTTATACTTAAAGGTAAGTGTACTCAGAGTAAAGTTCGTGACCGCGATCAAATGATACGTTGGGCTAATCTCAAGTGGGTAGCGTTTACCAATTCTCGCTGTTCTCTCCAATTTGTCTGCGCCCACGCATCTGGTGATAACTTCGTTGCCCAATCAATGTACTCGTATTCTTACATTCACACTATATCAATACATAATTTATTATTTATTTATTTATCTGCATAATATATCTTTCGGATGCCATATGTTTAGCCATTGCAGAACATTTAAAAAAACATACTACAAGCTACTTCTTGTGTCTCCGTAGAGATTTCATTATATATTTGGAGAGTTCACAGAAGGCAATTCATAGGCCGATTTAGTTTTAGGGAGTATCTAAATATAAAGAATAGTTGCTATCTGTCAACTCATGATACTGTTTGCATTTGACATTAACCACGTAACTTTTTATCTTTAACTCCTACCAATGCCTCGCGAGCGTGATGGCTTTCAGAAAATAAGTCACCTATTGAGTCACGGCGTTAATCTCATAGAGTTACGTATGGTTGTTGAAATAACTGTATTTTGGGCTTAATACCTACCAGATGTCTTGAATTCATCACTACCTGTAATATGCTGCATTTGCTTGTCCCTTAGGTCCCTATAGATAATTAATATATACATATATCTGTATGTGTTGGTATTTACACATAAGATACAAGCTTTAGACACTCTAATTGGTTTAACAATTAACCATGTGTGTTACAGAGAGAATCAACTGGAGAAACATGGTCACACGCCTATTCTAAAACGCGACCCAAAACTCTCTATTTTACTTTAAATTCTTTTCACATTTCTAAAGGCTGTCCAAACGTCACTAATCGTAAGTGATGTCCATAAAACTAAGTTGCATGGAAGATTTGTATGGAAGACAGCTGTCGACGCCATATTTAACGTCATCTTATGGTTAATCGTTTTTGGACATGGGCCGGCTCATTTCATCGTGATTACCTCACGTCAACATTCTCATTTACATATTACATTAGATTCTCATATATTTAAAACGTATAGTGACAGAGATACAAGTCAAGTTAGAAATTCTTCGGTTTGAAGTATTTGAGCGCGTATTATCCAACGATAAATCTACGTCTACTTTTTCTACACGAAAGCCTACTTGCACGGTCTGGGTTTAACTACTAAGTTCATAATTTCAAGTTCAAATTTTTTTTGACGCTAGCTATTAAACGTTTGACCTAATGTTAGCGGTCTAACCCTAGAGGAGTGTGCAAGAAGAACCTAGTATTTTAATCACAAGGTCATATAGATTCAACACGTGCATTCACGATCATTTATACAGTCCCACGTCATCTTCGGTAGTTAAAATGGGTCAGTTTACCTTATACGAGCCCTGCTAGGCGGAGGAAATGGCCCGTAAAAACTCGATGACGAAACTTTCGATCGTGTCGCAACTTTGCATGCGTCCCTACTGTGACGCTTGTATAGCATGCTTTTATGGGGAACCTTGGTACTGGCGATAAATGAGTTTAGCTAACAAATATGACATTTGCGTGCGAAGTTGATGCAGGCATTCCCCGGTAATAATAAAATTATCGCTTATAAAAAATGTAGGAAACAAACATACGACCCGATACTACGTTAGCGTTTACTAAAGAACACGCTGTTTTTTAGAGCTCTACACTTTAGACAACGTTACATTATTATACATCATCATCATTAGCCTGTCTCAGTACTGGTCAATTATTACACCTGTGAATCCAAATGTATTTTTAAACATTATGAATAACCGTGTTTTCTTTTTGTGAAAATCGAAAAATCAGAAACTTACAAAATACGAGTATATTGAATGGTAAGTGTGAGAGGACCTTAAGAATATCATAAAAGATAATTTCAGGTCGGACGGCACATGTCAAAATAAGTAACATTAGGATGTAAATTCCATTTTACTAACTAAGCTTCCCTTCATTGTAAAGCAGATATGTAAATAACACTCCAACTTCACTTCAGTTACACGTAGCTTTCGATTTCTCCCCACTAACCTATTTGTATTGATCACCCAGTAACTATGTATCGGAAACAGTAATAAAAATAAGTAGGTAAGTACATAAAATAATACTAATAACTGCATAAATGCATAGGGTTACCTTGAGGTACAATAGGTGCATCGCGTATCCGGCGACCCGCGATGTACTTGCATTCGGCCGCGAAGCGAACCATCGTTATATCGCGTAAGATAAGCGTGACGATGGCTTTGTATGCAATTGTTAGTGTGTATACTCATATGTTGAACAAAAAAGAATGTAAGTACCTAAGTACAATTTTATAAAGGTGCCATGTCGGTTTTATATTGTTTATAAATAGTACCCAAAGGGCAATGGATTGGAGAGGGCTATGTTAGGAGTCTCTCTGCGAGATCGGAATAGAAATGAGACCATCCGCAGCAGAACCAAAGTAACCGAAATAACTCTCGGAATCGCTAAACTGAAGTGGCAGTGAGCGGGGCACATTGTGCGTAGAACCGATGGCCGTTGGGGCGGGAAGGTTCTCGAGTGGCGGCCGCGAAGGCGCAGTGTGGGTAGGCCCCCCACAAGGTGGACTGATGACCTGGTGAAGGTCGCAGGAGTCCGCTGGATGCGGGTGGCACAGGACCGGTAATTGCGACAATCTTTGGGGGAGGCCTATGTTCAGCAGTGGACGTCTTTTGGCTGATACGATGATGATGATAAATAGTACTATATCATATACCTACAACTCTGGGGGTTTGGCCACTGATTCCAGGATGCTTAGCCAAGTTTCCAATCGCTGACGCTTAGTAGCGTATCGTAATTTTCCCTTTCTGTCACTCTTTCTCATAGGTAAGTACGACAAAGACAGCTTTCGTCTACGATTGACGATTAAACGTTAGCGATTGGCAACTTGTCTAAGCACCCTGGTTATCTGGGTGAAAGCACGAGTTCATTTAATTTAGATCTAAAATGGAATATATAGTCCAGATGGGTAAGTGAAACATATGTTCCACTTTCCCCGAATCTAATTTTTGAACAGTAAATGTGTGATGTGTTTCAGTTGCCCTCTGTCACACTTAGCCAACTTGAGGTTTTTTACATATTGCTGTTAACAAATCTCTACAATTTATATACCTACATAAATTAAATCTAACTAGCCTAACCTAAGTATATTTAGTATTGGACCATGTGGCATTGTATGGAGGACGTTGGCGGCATTTACTCGCTTTATCGCAATGCTGCTACGCTGTGCGAGGAAGATTATCAGCATAAAGGGGGGGGCTTAAAGGTGTGTTCACGACCCTGTAAATGACTAATAAAAGTACGCGATTAGAAAAAATATATTATAGTAATACCACGTGAATAGGTTCCCTGAGTCTGATACTAATCGTCAATAAAATATACCCCCGTATGGCAAAACATACGCTAGTTACAAAATAATATTAAATTGTACTATTTCGGGTGCGACATTTCTTTCTATATTTAAGTTACAAGCGTAGGGCGTAGTTTGTTTATGGTTAGTAACTATGGGTACCCAAATTAATGACTTCCGGGCCTGCGGCCACCCGAAGCGTTAATTATGTTTTTTCTAACCATAAAACACATCCCGTTTTGTAATCAGAACTGTTATGATGTCATTAACCTATTACTTTTAACCTAAATAGCCCAGCGCACGCAAATTGTTTGCCGAAATCGCGAAACGTCTGGTTAAGGGTGAAGACACATTTATTAGCATGCGTACGCATTTTGTCTACAGAAAATGTCAGTTTAGTATGGGACCGCGTCCAGCTTTCCGCACGCGTACGCATGCTTGACACTTTTCATAGTAAACGGCCAATTTCATTAGACAAAATGCGTAGTGCGTACGCATGCTGATATATGTGTCTTCACCCTAAGAGTGCATGTTCAGATATTTTTGAGCGCTGTTGCTTCTCGGATAATTATATCTAAATCTAAAGTTGATGCAGAGTAACTACTCAGGATGCATGACTGGGGCATGACGACATCCTGTATCGTAAGTATCATAACGTAAGTGCATTTAATTAATGCTTAGATCAAGGATAATCTACAGTTATTGTTTTTATACCTAAAGGTTTACCTCGGTCTCCTCCATGCGATGTATAGTAGGGTGGATCGATTTTTTTATTTTTGGAAATTCATAAAATAATCTTTATAGATCGATACTTCGTGGCTAGAGAAACAAAAAATATTATGATCATTTTTGTATTTACTTTTATTTTGTACTTCGTTTATAGGCCCAAAAGTCGACTCTATTTTTAAGGTTTTTTTAAGAAAAGTCAGTAGTTCGTGGATATTTTCGGTTTTATTTTTATGTAGAAACAAAATAACATTATTTGTCATAAATTTAGAATTTGCACAATTTAATTATATGAAAATTATAACCAGTATCGGTAAAAACTGGTTTTCAACTTTGAAGCTCTTGGGGCAGTACGTGCCAAATGAATATCAGAAAAAGGTATATTGTTAAAGAATGTTACTTTTTACGACTATCATTCTATTGGCCGGCGGTTCCAAAAATCCGAAAAAAATTTTTTTTCCCATACTTCAATGTATGGACCTAAATTTTTTTTCAGGATTTTCTGAAAGGGCCGCGTATAGGAATAACCTGTCTAAAAAGTAACTTTTTCAACAATATAATTTTTCCGATAATCATTCGGGAAGTACTGCCCCAAGAGCCTCAAAGTTGAAAATTATTTTTTGGAGATACTGCGAACAATTTTCATATAATGAAATCACACAAACCTTAAATTTATGAAAAACAATCCTATTTTGTTTATCCATAAAATTAAAACAGAAAATATCCTTGCTCATCCGAGTTTTCTTAAAAAAACCTTAAAAATAAGGCCGATCCTCAGGCTTCTATATGGGGTCCATAATGATAAAATATCCAAAAATGGTCATAACATTTTTTGTTTTTCTAGCCGCATAGTATCGATTCGTAAAGATTATTTTATGATTACCCGAAAATAAAAAAATCGATCCACCCTAATGTATAGGCATACCCCCTTATTCATAAACGTCTGCTAACTTAACAAGCCGCTAATAATTGGTTGTCCCTTACAGTCTTAACAATGTGTACATAAGAGCAAAAGGGACAAACAATTATTAGCGGCTTGTTAAGTTACCAGACTTCATTTATCATCATCATAATTTATTCATTTAAAATTAGCGCTAACCACATAGATCAAACAAACGTATCTACTTAGCGTGTCAAATGAACTCAGTAAAATCTACTGAGTTGTCCGTCTTTAATCGCAGCTTGCAGCTTTCGGGCGTCAAATTTTGTAAGTTGAAGTGAACAAAAACATTACTAATGCCTCCTTAAGTAGGTAATATTAATTGTAACAACACAAAAGATATGAATACTCAAGGGCCTGAGACATATTTAAAATCATAGGCAAGTAACAACTTCAGTACAAAAACTGACACGCTCGGCCGCCATACAAATGAAGGAACTTGTTTCTTCTATCCAAATCTAATTCTGTGGCGCTAACAGATAAGCCTTACACGCTAATCTGTGGACATTTACGTATGTAGTACGTAGGTACGTATTGTAGTGTATTAAAAATATATATCCGAACGTGTTTCACAATATGTGGCAAAGACGTCAAATGCTATAGCGTCAGCCATATTTGTTTACCTTTTTTTGGATCCTGCTGACGATTGGTATATCAGATCTATGCCTACTTAATGTTTCTTAGTCTCGATAAAAAATCAACATGACCAAACTTCTGACTGACAAGACCACAGCGGCTGTCATGTAATGTTTTACCTTCCACACGTGGGCGGGTCTAGCGATAATTGCGATACAATACGTCTCTAAGGCCCGTTCGCCTTTACTTGTCTTAGTAAACAACTTCCTAACCTAAAAGTACACATTTTTCGCCGTGAACTGCTATTTATTTGACTAAAAATTACGAATGACTCAAGTATATTCTTGGTAAGCAAGTATGGCAATTTAGAGAGCAAAAAGTGTATTTGGAGGTTAGAACATTGTTTAGCTATAGGGATATATTATTTACTATAGGTATATATATATATAATATAGCTATAGGTATATATAATATATATATTATATTGTGCCAATTCGTCAGTAGAATCCGTCAAAAGAAACAAACCTAAAAACTTGCATTATTTGATAATTACGCACATTCAGTCAGAACACAATCTTAGTCTTATCACTAACTTAAAATCTGAAACCTAGAGTTCACACACATTTTTAGTAAAAAATATTGATACAAAGTATGAACGCAAAATAATTCTACGAACGTGTTTCACGATATAGGTCAAAGACATCCATTGCTATACTTCGTTTTATTTAAGATTAGAATTATCTGTCAAACGGGTGAACAAAGAAGCAGTGGTCGTAAACCTTCCTTCTTCGGTTTCGGCCGATACCACTGAATTTCTCGGAACTTATGTATATACATATCATTTGATATTTACCGATAGCTGAACGCATGGTTTTCACATTTATTATTAATTTGTTGGCAAAACTGTATTTAAAAAAGTTATAAGTGTTTTATAAGCAAGATGGCAGCAATTTAGAAAAAAGGTATATAATATTGAAAGTTTTCGTTTAGTGTTTGGCGGTTTTTAACAAAGTATTTTTTTATTTGTAACTAATATCGTACCGATTTTACATTTACTGAATTTAATGAAGTTTACAGTCTAAAATTTAACAATATTTGCATATTTAATCTGGCTTAATACTTTTAAAAGTCATGCATTTAAGGATTAAAACTATCGGTATAAAAGCGGACACGGTGTCATAAAGACTGAGCAGATAACAAGACTAAGACAACCCTACGCATCGGCAACGTCGTTTAGTATTTGTCGCCATTATAGGCGGTCTGGGACGCTCTAATGTAGTTTGAATTTGGTAACAAATTAGAAAATAAAACTCAGATGACATACTTACATAGTTTTATTCACTGTCAGTGGAAGAGTCCGAGGACTCGGAACCACCAACGTTTATAATATTTTTTTCCACAGTGTTATCTATTACATTATCTAATGTCATTTAAAAAATATATTCTTTTAAAATGTTATATACCTTAGCCAACGATATGCCAGCAGTCTCAGCAGTCTTTTTCACACGTTCCGATTTAGTGGGATATTCCTTTCTATGGCACGTTTCTTAATTTGTAAATATTCATCACCATCCGCTTTTCACTGGTAGTCACAGGATTTTGCTTTCATCCATTTTAAATGTGCACCAACAAACAAAATATCTAAATAGATCAACAATTAATAACGAAATTGAACAAAAACGATAACAACAATCTTTAAGTAAGCTAACAGCAATATAAAACACAACCGACTCAACCGACAACAATATGAAGTCGAATGACAGACAGTGACATTTTAAAATTGTGTGAGAACTCTGCCTCTTTAGGTTTTTTAATGTACAACCTTTCCATGAAAAATTGCAAACGCAATTTATTAAAATTGTTATCTTTTCATCTTAGAATATAAATTAACTAACATTATGTTTCTTATCTGTTCAAAACACTGAGTAATGTGTATTAATATAGCATGATAATAAATTCGTGATATTTAATAACTCGTATTTACTGTTCGATTCGCAGAATTTGCCTGTAAAAAAACCTTATATCTCGTTCTGCAAAGGTCTTTCTAATGCTAAAAAAAACGAAGTATATATAAAGTCACGTTTCACGTTATGTGTCAAAGACAACAATTAATCCTCTTGAAAAGCCATATTGGTTTACATGTTTTTCGTTTTCCACTGGCGACCGGAACAGCGACCCTACTGCGAACTTCGAAATCGGCAAACAAGGATTTGTCTCTGTCACTTCAAGGAAGGCGTCATTAGATTGACTGAGACAAATGCTCGATTTTTTTTCGTAATTTTCACGGCCATCTTGGGCGGCATGGGTCATTGCTTGGCGTTTGTTGAATTGGTCTCAATTACGCGCGATCCGGGTATGACATCAGAAGACGGCGAATCTAGATTAATTTCATTGGTTTAATTTAGAACCCCATGAGGTCACTAGTCTGCTATAAAATAATTACTTTTTAATTATTATAGTACATTACGACACGAGTACGAAAAACATGAAAATGTATTTCGTTTTTGCACGTGTCTCGTACGACTTTTTTTAGTACAGATGGCCCTCCGAAGTTTTGGACCTTTTTTTTATACCACGTCGGTGGCAAACAAGCATACGGCCCGCCTGATGGAAAGCAGTCACCGTAGCCTATGGGCGCATGCAACCCCAGGGGTGTCACATGCGCGTTGCCGACCCAATAAAAACTTGTACACTCCTCTTTTGAAGAAACCCATACTGTAGTCCAACGGGAAAACCTCGGCAGGGAGCTCATTCTACAGACTGACTGTCCGCGGGAGGAAGTTCCTCTGAAACCGCACGGTGCGCGACCATTTAGGTTGCAAGATGTGAGGATGAGCGCCCAGTCGGTGGCGAGCGGTGCGATGATGAAAAGTGGACGTTGGCATCATGTCGAACAGTTCTTCAGTCGTTCACAACCCATTGTACAGACGATAGAACACACTAAGGAGGCGAAGTCTCTCCTTAGACTTAAGGGTTCAATACCGCCTGTGAGTCTGGGATCGTCGACTATTCGGACAGCTCGTCTCTGAACCGAGTCAAAGGGTACCTGTAAGGGGACCTGACGTAAAATGACCCACTTCTCGCACTAGAACCTAAAAAGGCACCATCTGTACTAAGAAAGTATTTTTGACATCCCCTACACCAGATACAGAATACTATTTTACCACTATGATGCGTGTATTTGTCAATAGTAATACGATACAAGTGCAAAAAAGTTCGAAACGAGTGGCGATAAATAAAAACACGACCGAAGGAAGTGTTCCAAATAGACACGAGTTACGAATCTCCTTTTCGCACGTGTTCGCACAACCTTTTTCAGTACAGGTGGCCCTCCAAAGTTTCGACCTAACAAAAAATTACCCACATCTAGCACTAGTGCGAAAAAAAGCACTATCTGTACTGAAAAAACTGTAGTAACATGACAATACCAACCAAGCCGTGTTTTCGTGAATGAAATGAATACTCGCCCGTTGATTTAGATTCTGTGATATCACCAATTAGCCTCTTGCGCGTGTGGGAAAAGTAATTAATTTGTATGGAGGCGACTCACAAGCGACGCGTATACAGGGTGTATGTCCAATACGGGCGAAGCGCTTAGGCCCTGGTTTTTCTGGCCGGCGACCGGCGACCGACGCATGTCCGACGACGTTCGAATGTTTTGTTCGCGAATGTTAGAGGGTGGTTTCTCTGAAACGTCGCCGGCAGCGGGTAACCGACGACGTGTCGGAGAAACCACCCTCAAACATTCGCGAACAAAACATTCGAACGTCGTCCGCGGCGGACACGCGTCGGTCGCCGGTCGCCATCCAGAAAAACCAGGGCCTTAACGGGAGCTATTTCAGGACATAAGAAGTACATTTAGATAACTTTTACTTAAAATTACCTAGAGCAACAAAATTATCCGTACGAAATAAATCGGCGCGCAATGTAGAACAACACGCTCACTTTTTTCTTTGGTATATGACATCCAATATTTATAATTTACAGGTTACTGAAAAAAAAAACACAAAGGAAAATATTTACCTAATAAATAATTTGATTTGAGTTTTCACAATAACTTCGACACACTCAAGTTAAACGTTCGTTGACAGGTAATTTCAAAAGCAGATGACATAACTGGCATATCAATATTTACAAATATTCGTACCTACATTGCTGCTCCGAAAATCTTAAAAAAAACTGTGGGATCATAGTTCAGTGTAACTTAATAAAACCTCGTCATCCATAATTGCACTAATTCCATGTCTGGCTTAACTTAAACACGGTATGTAAAACGCTTTATTATAAGATACCACGAAATGCTATAATGTTGTTTGTAAACATTACAGCCCCACCATGGTATCTCCGAACGATGCGCAAAGGATATCAACCCAAGCCATCATAATCCTATTACGAGTATCATATACATACACAACCATAGTCATTTGTTTTACCCAAAAACAAAACGATACAAACGCCACGATATTCATATCCTAATGAATTATTTTGCCGTTGGTTTAAGTACAATATTGTTGACGGAATCGACCCGTGTCACTAGGACAGAAGGTGTTCACAAAACCCTTCAATACCCGTTTTACCTTCGTAACTTGACACTTACTTTAGTGATAATTATACAAGCATAGAGGTTCAATATTTCTGGTCGATCTAAGTGCGATATGGGAATAACTATGCTCCAGTTGCTCCACTGACCTCAGTATCGATTAAAAAATGTCATAAAAGCCACTCCCCATAGTGTGTCCCTAATGACATTTCATTTGTTAAGTGCAGGAAATGTTTGTGTTGATTGTATCTAGTGTAAATGTGACATTTTGTCAAGCGATCAATTTTCATCAGATTTTATTTACCTTTACGATATATTGACTAAACTTTATATTCTATGCAGGGTTTTTTTGTTATGCGTTAAATTTAAGGGAAGCTAATTCAGGTGAAATATGATTAATTTCTCTAAGAAACTAGTGTCTTACTGCTATTGAGTTAAAAAAAATGACTGGACAAGTGCAATGTAGGTACTTTTATTTACATCATAATGATACTTATTTTGACATATTGTGCCACCAGTCATCTGAAATTAACTTTTAAGTACTTATGTTATTCGTAAGTTTCTCTCAACTTACCATTTCATTTATTATGTCTGAAAACGAAAAAAACATTTTTTTTCTGGTTTTACGAAAAGGAATTTACTAGGTAGCTTCTTTAGGTAAATTCTGGATGATAAATGTAATTGGAAACCACATATAGGCAGAGTATGTGCTAAGATAAATAGCTTTGCGTATGCACTATGGAGACTAGCCCAAGTAACAAATGAAAAAACTGCGCTTACAGCTTACCACGCTTATGTGGCCTCAACTTTGCGATATGGTGTATTACTATGGGGTAACTCATCATATCTTGACAACGCCTTTGTTTCGCAAAAACAATCTCTTCGGGCAATACGCAATGTCGATCCTTTGACTACTTGCAGGCCTCTCTTTCAAGAAATGAAGCTACTAACGCTTCCATGTATATACATTATGGAAATGTGTGTCTTTGTGAAAGCCCACCCAGATTTCTACGTTAAAAAGCAAGAAATTTGTAATTTTAACACAAGGCACCTTGATAGATTAATATTGCCTAGGATTAGAATGACGCTATTTAATAAAAACTATTTTGCAATGTCAGTAAAAATATTTAACCATCTGCCAGAGAGCTTAAAATGTCTACCAGGTAATAAGTTTAAGTCCAAGTTGCTCATCTGGCTCTTGGGCAAATCTTTTTATTCTCTAAATGAATATTTCCGGGAGAACCACAACCCATCTTAGTGTTATATAGAGGCACAGTTGACATTAAATTATATATATATATCCTTAATAGACTGTAGTAAGTATTTGACATAGTATGACATTAATTTTATTTCATTTATCTGAATTATTAAAATTATTAGCAGGATGAATTGTAATTATAGCCATATTTGACAGTAGATTTAGTTTTAAGTTGTAAGTATATTTTGCATGCCATCTATGGTTAAATATGCCTGTTCCAAATATTATGTAAGACCTTTGCATACCATATTTAATGCAAATAAATTTATCATTTATCATTTAAAATGTACAATCAACATGTCGAATTTAAAGAAAAAAAATTCAATATTCTAAGTTTACTATTTTCTAATGCTATTGAGATAGCTTATCTGTATGCATGTAGGCGTGATTTAAGTTGTAGGGGGTAAATTAAATTCCTAACATGGGGCAATTTGAAACTATTACAAAATTATACATATAATAGTTGAATTAACTGTAAGGTGCTTGAAAATTGTTCGAAAGTTGATCTGTGGACCCAAATAAAAACATCTGAATCGTCCAATAATGTAATAAGAAATTTTGACAGTAAATTGTATAATAGGCTCCATACATAAACCACTTTCGTCCAAATATAGACTGACAGAAGAATGGACGTTGAATCGGGCAGGGCATTAAAATTCATAAGCACGTGTCTACTTAAATAACCATCATAAAAAGCGTGTCCATTCATAAACTAAGTAAGTAGTCCTTATAAATATTAGATGTCATATCCCAAGGAAAGAATACCAACGGCCGAGTTGGAGAAATTCGAGATATTCGAACCCACGTACTCATGAAAATTTACTTCAAACATGTACCTACTTACTGTGTGTACGTTTAAACGTAAATGTTTATATATCTACATGTCGTTTATTTCAATTATGATACGGTACAATAATTAGTAATATTAAATTATTCGATTGAAGGCGACAAGGTTTGTGTTGTAAATGTAATTTACTATATTATTAAACTTAATTACTTTATCGGATGGAACGGTTATACAAGCCGATGAGTCGAGAAATTACATTTGTGTGATCTTAATAATTCATAAAAATATAGAAATTCTGTGTGTTAAGTATTATCATAAATAAATATATAATTTACATGTTAATCAAGGAATATTGATGTAAGTACCTAATTACGCGTGTCTACCGGTTTATAATATCGAGGTAGACGACCTCCGTTGCTCAATCGGTGATGACCTGCCTGCAAAGCTAGTGGTTCTGGGTCTGAATCCTGGATACGACATATCTTTGTGTATTTCTTGCAAAAAAATTGAAATGTTTAATTTTTAAATTTAAATGTTGTACTTACTTGATCAGTGATCGGTTAGTTAAACTGGCGGTGCGGTGTAACTGGCCTCTTGCCACAGCATTACAATGTTGCATTGCGCTTGTTGTTACCGAGCGCATTTGTACTTAAGTCGTTAGACGTTTTTCGCATGCTACCCTCTCCTATTTAGATTTAAGCAAATTATTGTTTTCTCAGTAATTGATTTATGTAAATCTTTTGAGAAATAAATGTCTTAAACCATAAAAATATTTCCTTTCAAACATGATTGTCATTTCTCTATTATAAATATCGTCGCTAAGTACCCAGACAAAACCTAAATAGAGCTTACTATGGGGCTATATCGATTTGTGTAAAATTGTTTCATGATATTTATGTTTTTTTAATACACCGTACACACTGCTAACATAAATTCAAGGAGTTACTAAGAATTACAAGTTATCGGAATTAAGAAACGTGTCATTACGTTTCAATAATAACTCCCACGTGTAACTTAATACCATATAATAACATTCCAATCTAAAAATTCAATGCATGTGTCAATAAATACACGAATGACATAAATTGTAACAAAAATCAAGATTAATAAACTCATTTTGTCAACTGATCACGCACTGGACAGCGAGAATAATTTCCAGAATGCAGTAAGCACCTGTGCTGGAAGTAGACTATTTGATCTTTGGCTGTAAGTGCACATACGCCTTTTTGCCGTAATGTATTAGTGTGAGTGAATCACGGCTTAACCGCCTCCGGTAAATGTTACATAATCCCATTGCGCCTTTTTTAAGAATTAGGGTTGACAATTTTAGAATTTTGTATAAGTTTAAAATGTCCGTAAAAAGGGGTAAATAGGAATGTAGAGTAAACTAGTATGTTAGCCCAGGACAAACAGTCCATATTTTAAAGACAAACGGGTCTTAATCGCGTAAACTTACCTTTAATTATATCCTGACGTTTTGGCATGACGTGATTAAGACCCGTTTGTCTTTAAAATATGAGTGATAATCGTGAAAGTTTAAATCAATACAAACAGTCCAGTTTAGAATAACACATATTAAAAATGTGCTGTTCTAAATTGAACTGTTTATCCTGGGCTAACATACCAGTTTACTCTGCATTCCTAGTAACCCCGCCATTCCTATTTACCCCGTTCTACGGTATACATTTAATATTTCCATGTAGGTGCCGTATGCACTACATAATAAATAGGTACATAATATAGGCCATTGGCCTTTTCTTTGAGTAGAGCAGATTTTTAAGTTATAATTTTCAATTATACGTATTTATTTGGATAATTGTGAGATTGATTTGACAACATAGTTTGAATATTCCAGGTTCTACATTTTAAACCAGTACGCGGGAAGACCTCGGAATCTACAGTCATTCTCTTGATCTTAGATCACTAGAAATAAGTACTTGTTGTTACATTTTGAATGGAACCAAAAACAGCAACAATATTACGGTATTACAATTAACCAGATTCATGTTAAGTAAGATAATGTAATAATATCTTACTGTTTTTCTTACCTCCTATCACATCTAAAAATATGAATTATTGAACGTATTATGTTATGTATATAGGTATTTCAGAACATGCTACAAGGATCAAAATCGTTAATATATTTTTGGAGCGAACCTTATAATGTAATGTAAGCACTAATTTGACACACATTCAAGAATTCGATTGTTATTGAACTTATTGACAGCTATTAATAAGTTTTGAAGCTTGGTTCGTGGTTAGTTCGTGACCAAGAAAGTATGTGGCTATAAACAACGAATAATTCAAAATTTATATTATCTATGAAACACAATGGTAAACTACCCCCGTGTTTGAAATAGCCCCGGATAACTTCAAAAGTTTAAGCAGATTATAGTTATAGCTGACTATGAATTCAACAATTTACTTATCTACGTAATGAATATTAAACACAGGTAAGTATTGTAATCTACTTTTATCTACAGGAATATCATAATTTCCCTGTTATGTATTCAGAAGCGGTAATGTAATGACTAGACCCCGGTATCGGAAGTGCAAAATGGTAGCTGTCAAGTTCTTAGGGATGGGGTAAAAATATTTGTTATGTCGATAATTAAAGTTACATATCGATAATTTTTCTTTACCATAATAATAAGCTAAGACTAATTAAACGCACCTATTTACGATATAAACTAGGACTATATAATTACAAAATCAACAAAACATTTATTTAATGCTATGTAACATCGCCATACTTTTTATTGAGGCAATTGTCGATGAACCTTCTGAAGTTTGGGTTTTCGAATTTGGTCCAAAGTATGTTACAACTGACGAAAAACTTAAGCAGATCTCGGTTACAGGTTACAGTTTAATTGGATTAAAAAAAAATTCTTTTGTTTTATGAGTTTTTTCATACAAGATTGAGTTGCAATGCAAGGTATGCAAGATTACAAATATTGGAATGGAATATCCTTTATTAAATAATCAATATTAGTAGAACATACGTTGTTGATTTTCTCTTGTCTTGATTCGACTCCATGTGCTTTTTTATATTCCAACATCTGGAAATGATGTGTATTCTGCAAATTGTATAAAAATGTTTTTCATTGATTTTTAAAGTTCAGGGTGTTCAGCAAGAAGTGACTCCACTTTCTATTGTATAAAATATTTTAGGCGAATAGACTCGTAAACACGGCTAAATAGTCGAAGACTTCGTTGTAAGATGACTTTGACTATCTATTGACATAAATAATTTATTATAAGTATTTAACATGTCAAAAGTTTTTATTCAATGTGCAACTCGAAACATACTAAATAGGGTTAGGATTTTGGTGGCATTTATGGAACAGAGAGCAGTGGAGTCGATGTTACAATTGTTACAAACATAAATGATTAACTTATAAAATAATAACGAAATAGTGTTTAGTTCAAGCTGGATTTATTAATGAATTTAAATAAATAACATGAATTTTATTTTTGAGAATCTAGAAAAATAATTTTCAATAAAAACGTTGATAAATGAGAAAATATATTTATTTGATTTTCAAAGTTGTAGTTTTCTCGAAGCCGATAAATATGATATATTATAATAATCATAAGCTATATTATGAAAAAAATATTCATTTCATAGGTAGTCAAATATTATTAGAATAAAATTATTTAATACTTAAAATGGGCGAAACCCTGTTAAGAAGAATATATTATGTATTATTTTTGATTAATTATTTATTCAGTCAATCATAAACAATTTGAGCAACGACTCCACTGTTCTCTGTTCACCTTGCCACCAAAATTCCTAACCCTAATAATAAATGTAATAGCAACCAGAGATTTGTATTGTAATGATTTATATCATCATCATCATCATCATATCAGCCGTAAGACGTCCACTGCTGTACATAGGCCTCCCCCAAAGATTCCACAGTGACCGGTCCTGCGCCACCCGCATCCAGCGGACTCCTGCGACCTTAACCAGGTCATCGGTCCACCTTGTGGGGGGCCTACCCACGCTGCGCCTTCCGGTACGTGGCGGCCACTCAAGAACCTTCCCGCCCCAACGGCCATCGGTTCTACGCGCAATGTGCCCCGCCCACTGCCACTTCAGTTTAGCGATTCGGAAAGCTATTTCGGTTACTTTAGTTCTGCTGCGGATGGTCTCATTTTTAATCCGATCACCAAGAGAAACTCCTAGCATGATTTATATATTAAATGTTAATTATTATCATAGATCCCGAAAAAAAGGGATACAAATAAATGGTCCTTGTACAGTAGGATTCAAAATTGCATGGACAGTTTATGAATGAATTCATTCATAAATTGTCCATGAAATTCTGAACGCCATTGTACATAAAAAAAATAATTGTACAAAAAATCGAGTATCGATATCGACATCACAAAATGTGTTTACCTATCCCTAAGTAAGAACTTGACAGCTATCATTTTGCACCTCCGATACCGGGGTCTAGTAATGACCTATATTAAGAGACCGGTGTCTGTGGCTGTATCATAATGTTAACATTAAAGTACAGGCAGAGTACAATGCATCATAATGTTGACATTAAAGTATCGTCGTCATGATATTAATTTTAACATTATGAAGTCAACTTCTTTTTGTTGTTTTTTTTCAATAAATATTTATTGTAGGATATCCTTACTCAAATTGAGTGATTTCAACTGATTTGAATATTTATATTTAGAGGTAATTACTTAGTAGATATCAATGAAAATAAAGGTAAATTGTCATTCTAAACTAATGATATGGATGTAGATAAAGTTATGTATGTGACTGTACATAATTAGGCATTAAACACTCGTGTGATCTTATTATGAAACTCGCCTACGGCTCGTTTCATAAGACCACACTCATGTTTAATGCCTCTTATTATGCGCCAGCCACATAAATAACTATTATCTACATCCATATCATAAGTTGTCTACAATATGTTTAGCGGCGGTAAGCAAATAGCCTACTTTAAGAAATCTGTATCTGTGGGTGTATCATAATTTTTACTTTACGATATCGGGAACCGATATCTTAATCACAATTAAATTTCGAACATTCTGTTAAAAAGAAAAAACACACTTTAATTTCGATTATCGAATTAATCGATTTATAATTTCATTCACATTAAAATTCATATATTCCATACATTCTTCTAAATCTCGAATACTGAGAATCGATTTGAGAATCGATATCGACTCAAGACCTTACCTGGTTTATGAATAAAAAAAAACTAATGTCGGTTCAGTCATTTGTTTTGTTTGAATTGTTTCAAACATCCAACTTTTTCGGACTGTTGACTTGAAAGTTAAATATTATCGAGTTCGTTGTGAAATATTTACACTGAAAAAATATTTATGATGACGAAGACAGTGATGTTGAAATGTGTGAAACACCACCAGAAATCCGGGACGCCGCTACAACCGTGACCAATAATTTGCTGCCACAAAAATAAACATATTGTAGAAAACTTATTATATGCATGTAGATAAAGTTATGTATGCAACTGTTCATAATAAGGCATTAAAACACTCGTGTATTAACGCCTCTCATTATGAACCAGTCACATAAAATACTATTAATTATGAAGTATTTGAAATTAAAGTGCTATTATTTGCTACGGCTTCAATAATTCAGTAGTAATAAGTACCTATTTATTACATATACCTATTAACAGTTTAATAGCTCATTATTACGTATTATCTTCATAGCTCCATTATTATCGTCAGTAATAAGCATTATTTTCAATATCCAATCTATTTTTATTACTTTCCATTAAATCAGTCCTATTCAACTACCTAACGCTAACCCTAGCTTTGCGGATTGCCGGAATAAAAACCAATGACCTTCATGCTTTGATACTAACAAACGCCCAGTCATACACGTATAGAATACAGAACAAAAACCGAATTGGTTCCATAGAACCGGTTCGAATGCCCCATAGTGCAAAGGTAATTATCCAAGTCACTTTCAATGTTTGATGGAAAATACTTACATAGAAAAACTATCAATACTGTATAAATAATCCCTTTGTTTATTGGCTGTGGATTTGAGTTGAAGGACTTTTTTAGAAAATTGTAGCATTGACCGTCTAGCTCGTCTGGTCATGACGCCCGTGATATGCAAATTAGTTATTTATTTGGCTGCTGCGTAATGAGAGGCATTAAGAGACATGGGTGTTTTAGTAAACCAGCCAAAAGTGAGCTTCATAATAAGATAACAAAGAATCAAAGCCCATCCCTATGTCTGGGACATGATTATAACAAGTGTGCATAGCAATATTACATCTCTGGTGGTCTCTCAATAGCATATAACACATCCTCGCACATCTCTGGTGGAAACGCAGCCTAAAGTACGTGCCTGTACACCTAACTATTAATTTCATTTAATAATGAGCTATGTATTATGGTAACAACTTAGGTACCTATTTTATTTTACAAAATAATTATATGATCTTGACCTTGTAAGCCTTGCTTCTAGATGAGCGATAACGCCAACAAAATAGCGTTTTGTTCAAAATTTACACGAATAGCAATTACAAAAACTATAGGCTTTGTAAAAGCAGCCGTCGGTGTTAACATCATGTCAGACATTATTATACATGAAAGGGGTTAGTTATTCGCAGAAATATTCAGGTTTTACTGGCATTCATTTATATTACGCCTGTCATGTTTTTTAACAAAATAGTAAACGTTATGCATGCATTAATTTACTTAAAGCGTAATATGTATTGTAAAAAATATCTAGTTTAATTTTTAATCCATAATAAATTTAAATGAATGTAACGTAAAGCTCTAATTATTTACCAATTCTATTCTATTGACCTTTCTCAATAACACAGAAAATACGGAGTGTAAATATAAATATTTGCATTTTTCCCTACACCTACCATAATGTGAGCATAATGAATGCGCTCTTTAACGCGTCTTACTACCCCCATGTGTACACCTTATAACGACTCGAATTAAAATAGACCTTAAGAATTCTTCAATAAAGTCAATTTTCAAAACCGTGACACCTTTTCATGTGCACTGATATATAAGCCTTTTGCCTAATAAATATATGCTAAAAATTTAACTCATGCTTTTGATTTGGACTGTGCCATTCTTTTCTTTTCAAAATTCGGGATAAACCCATACGTGTACTTAGTTCTGCACCCTTTCTAAATTATGACATTGTAACTACCAAAAATTGGAATTAAAAAGGCATGAAACCAGATCTATTACCAGCATAAAGCCAGAATTTCTTCTAAATCGAAGTCCAACGCTAATCGGGGCCTCGCGTGACCGCCGTCCTGTTCCACGAAGTGTGGCACAGTAACACTATCAGGGGTGATTTATCTAAAGAACATGGAAAGTGTTTGTGCGTTCCTTAAAGCCATGTTTAGTAAAACTTTGCACAGTGAAAATAAAAGTAACAAGCTAGTCAAAGCTTTCAAGGATGCGTAGGCAATGGGCCCTGGACCACTCTAGAACCTTGTCAAAATGACAAGGAGTTTGAAATGCCTTACAATCTGCTTTATAACGTTACTTTGAAATGGTTCCTGAGTGGCCTAGTGGTCCGATTACTTGAGGTAAAAATTATAGATGTGTGCAAAATGCAAATGTTTATACACGACCTTATAAAGCGATTGTGCTTAAGCGATCGAGTGGTCGTGGGTTCAATATATGGGGATATTCACAAGTGCTTTACGGTGAAGGAAAACATCGTGAGGAAACCTACAATACATCTACGATGAAATTCTAAGGTGTACCTATGTGAAGTCTCCAACAAGTACTGGGCCAGCGTTGGTACCACGCAAAATTGACTGTACTAAACCAATTGAAATAATTGGAACTTGGAACACAGTGTACAACAATTTCACAGCGACACTAGTAAGCTGTTTCTTACAAACTGATTCATGACTGTCTTCATTTTTACACAGCTCCTAAGTGGCATAGGGTGTGATTTTACCATCTGATTAAATCTTTACATTCTAAATTGACATGTCCTATACCAAAATACTAAATTCGCCAACGTACAAGGTGGGGTCCCACAATCGAACCCATCTATACAGGTAAATGAATCCAAATGGGCAAGTAGTAGATGTGCATTTGCTTATAACTGCAGTAATACAAAAAGCTAAACTAACTTGAGTAATTGAATGTATTGCGAAAACACAAATCAAATTATTTATTAACTAAATATTTTGATTTGTACTTTTAATTTTTCTCCAGTCGTCACACTACTTAATACTATATAAAGACAAATTGATGGTTGCTAAGACCGAGTGGCCGAGGGGTACAGGCATCAGCCGCGAAAGCTTGAGTACGTGGGTTCGATCCCCACCTCGGACATAGGTGATCTTGGTCGTTTTTCTTTGGTATTTATGACATCTAATATTTATAATTTATATAGTATTAAGTAGTGTGACTACTGGAGAAAAATTAAAAGTACAAATCAAAATATTTAGTTAATAAATAATTTGATTTGTGTTTTCGCAATACATTCAATAGATGGCAGCACCAGCGCTCTCTAGCTATTCTAGAAAACTGTAAAGTATTCTAATAGGAGGTGCAGGCATGTATATAGCTTGCCCTTAGAGACTGGTCAAAGGCGCCTAGCCTTGTAAGAGATTGCATATACCCGAGAAATTTGACCGGTGGTTGCTAAGACCGAGTGGCCGAGGGGTACAGGCATCAGCCGCGAAAGCTGAGTACGTGGGTTCGATCCCCACCTCGGACATAGGTGATCTTGGTCGTTTTTCTTTGGTATATGACATCTAATATTTATAATTTAACTTGAGTAAGTTGAAAACACCTTGAACCCATTGATAAGAATACCTATCTTCATACCCATACTCTATACTCATACCCAGCCACAAAACTTTGAAACCTAAGTCTAAAATATTAAAAAACATTTCCCCTTCCTACACTCTACAAAAAGAGACCCATGCACAGAGCTAAATACTATACTTTATACTATACTTTAAATTTATAACTCACCTATCGTCTATTTTCACCCCTAAATCATAACAATCCAATTCACCCCGCTTTACCTTTAGTAGTTAATAGCATCGAAATGATTAAACGTCAAAAACGCCTACGCCTGTCATCCAATAAATAACTGTCAAAATTCTCGTGCCTAATAATGCGTAGGTTAAAGTAAAAGGGCATATAAACCGTGTTGTGGGAATACTACGATTTATGACTAACTTCGTAGGTACCGGTACCTTACTATGACTACTATGATGACATGGATTGCGGTTGAGTCATCAGTATAGTTACTACGACAGCTGCTTTATGGTAAACATGGCAGGTAAAATATTTCATTGGTTATTGCGTCGTCAGCGAAGGCTAAATTTCTATTAGATATTTATTATTATTTTATGATTGTTATGGAAACAAAAGAGTTAACTTACTTTATGAGATTATAGAAATAACTTACTGTAATATGTGAATTCCTCCTGATGCTATAAATTGTTATGTACAATAATTTTAAGAGTAGTTTGTTGATAAGTTAGGTAGATTAGTTTAGATTAAATATAATGCTATATAAATTACCCTAGTTATGGTAATAGCGAAGTAGGTACCTAACATTTCCTGAAGGGTTTTCAATATGGATGGGTCGATTTTATACGTTAAAACTTTTAGTGTAAGTCAAAAGTATTTGTAATTATTTCTGGGAATACCTATAACATTGTTCGAATGTTTAAGTCAGTTAATTTTATTCGAGAGACCGGGCTGTATTGGAGCGATGGTTTGGTTTATTTATTTGAATGCATCCGTATATTGCATTTTTATTTCAGAGACCAAAAAAAAAACGCTTTTAATGTTGTAATATTTAAATTTGATTTTGAACGTTTTATCATTTGAACGTACCGTACAATTATAAGTCATAGTTATTTAGCTTATGATAAAAATCATAATAAATAATTAAAAATAATTTTGACAGTTCCCGCTTTTAAAATAAATATGACTTTCATAAACGATTCTAATCGTCATCATATAATTGGATAACTGAGTTCGTAATATATACATAATATCAAAAGACACCTGCATATTATGTATTATGTAGTACCTAAATAATCCTTTCTCGTAATTATTTACATCTATATCCATCACGTGGAAGATAAAAGAGACGGCAGTATAAATCGGACGTTTGCGTGAAAACACGATGAGAAAGTATTACCCGCCACATCTCTTTTTCAGTATTGTTAAAATATTGTCATGCAATGTCATTTTCACTAACGGAACCATAAGGGTGCGGTCCACTGACGTGGAGAGGAGCGGAGCTATGCAAAATTGACATATTACATTCTTCAAATTCAAAATTCGAAACACTGTGATGCGGTCTCATTAGCCGAGCGCCCACAGCTCCGCTCCGCTCCGCGTCAGTGGAGCCGCACCCTAACAGAACGCAGAGAGGTTCATCATCATTATCAGCCGGTAGACTTCCACTGCTGGGAATAGGTATTCCCGTTGTTTTAATGACGTATAATAAATTAACCGATGCGATGAGGTTTTGCTTGTATGAATACCTACCTAGTTTCCATCATTTTGCAAGGTGCCATAGTGAAGTTCGTTTCAATATAAAATTCATGTGTTATTTTAGTATTTAAATTACCACTGTACGTTAAAAGTCAAGTGAATATTGAGAAGAATTGTGTCGTGATTGGAGCTGTAATGTGTTGAAAGAAACCTACGGAATACCTACTAAGTAAGTATAATTAAGAAGAGTAAATCCACAGGACTGTAAAATCAGTTTTTTTTTCATATGTTCTCATATTAATAAAGTAGATTTAAGAGTCCACATATCTACCTTCCCTACAGGCCTAGGCTAGACCTACGGAAACTCGCTTGTATAAATATGAGTGGCTGCGTTATACAAAAGCGGTTTTCATCACACCTGCTCGTAAAAAGTGTTATTATACGCAAGCATAGGTACTTGAACGTAATGAGCTGTATTATGCCCATGGGCAATAGTGTATTTTCATACGACATTACGTCACACTAGCGCGCGCGCCGCGCCGAGATTCCTTTTATAAAAATGGTGTATTTAAGTCATCCCTGATTTTGAGAAATGATTTAGACCATTTTAGAGTAGTTTTGTGAAAATATATAGTTTTATTTACTTTTTTTGCCTCACATGTGTGATGGAAAACATTGTGTGTGCCACGGGCGGTACAAGAATTATGAATCCGTGTGGAGCAAAGCCCGCGCCTTCGGCTTGGGCGTTACTTTCACACTCGTTCACAATTTCTTATTTACCGCCCTTAATACACAATGTACTATTATAGCACCTATGTATTTTAAATATAAGGTGTAAAGGGTTGCTGGTTCTGGCTAACCGTAAGTAGCAATGTACAAGTTGCAGAACATTCTCAAAATTGCGGGAATATACTCGGAAATTTCCGAGAATTGTCATGACAATTTAAGAGTAAGTTCTCATGAAATAAAACTATGAAAACGGATAAACTCGCGTATATTAACTAATTTTAACTTCATTCCATAATTTTAATTTCATTTATACGCGAGTTTATCCGTTTTCATAGTTTTATTTCATGAGTAATCCTCGCGGTAACCGAAGAAAATAATAAGTTCTCATTTAGAAAGTTTCCAACGTGAACTTATAAAAAAAGTGTTATGAATAGACCCCGGTATCGGAGGTGCAAAATGGTAGCTGTCAAGTTCTTAGAGATGGGGTAAAAATATTTGTGATGTCGATAATTAAAATTACATATCGATAATTTTTCTTTACCACAATAATAAGCTAAGACTTTAATTAAACGCACCTATTTACGATATAAACTAGGACTATATATATAATTACAAAATCAACAAAATATTTATTTTACGTTATGTAACATCACCATACTTTTTATTGAGGCAATTGTCGAAGAACCTTCTGAAGTTTGGGTTTTCGAATTTGGTCCAAAGTATGTTACAACTGACGAAAAACTTAAGCAGATCTCGGTTACAGTTTAATTGGTTTTAATTATTTTTCTTTTTTTATGAGTGTTTTCATACAAGATTGAGTTGCAATGCAAGATATGCAAGATTACAAATATTGGAATGGAATATCCTTTATTAAATAATCAATATTAGTAGAACATACGTTGTTGATTTTCTCTTGATGGCAATTCGACTCCATGTGCTTTTTTATATTCCAACATCTGGAAATGATGTGTATTCTGCAAATTGTATATTAAATGTTTTTCATTAGTTTTTGGTTCAGGGTGTTCAGCAAGAAGTGACTCCTCTTTCTATTGTATAAAATATTTTAGGCGAATAGACTCGTAAACACGGCTAAATAATCGAAGACATCGCTGTAAGATCTATTGACATAAATAATTTATTATAAGTATTTAATATCTCAAAAGTTTTTATTCAATGTTGTGCAACTCGAAACATAATAAATGTAATAGCAACCAGAGACTTGTATTGTAATAGTAATGATTTATATATTAAATGTTAATTATTATCATAGATCCCAAAAAAGGGATACAAATAAATGGTCCTTGTACATAAAAAAAATGAACAAAAAATCGAGTATTAAATGTTAATTATTATCATAGATCCCGAAAAGAGGTATACAAATAAATGGTCCTTGTACAGTAGGGTTCAAAATTGCATGGACATTTTATGAATGAATTCATTCATAAATTGTCCATGCAATTCTGAACGCCACTGTACATAAAAAAATAATTGTACAAGAAATCGAGTATCGATATCGACATCACAAAATACCTATCCCTAAGTAAGAACTTGACAGCTATCATTTTGCACCTCCGATACCGGGGTCTAGTTATGAAGAATATTGTATTTCACATTTGTGTAAACAAGGCATAAAATATAACTTAAAGGCATGTATACATAGAACGGTATCGTTTGACATGATTAGATTGCTTGTAAAATTTAAATTACGGAGAACATACCGGTAAATTATTTTTTGTTACATTTATTTATCTACCACTATAAGACTTATCCATAACAGTTATATCGATGTTTAATTTTGTCAATCTCTCGTTCTTGCTAGAAAAATATCGAGGTATAGTGATAAAGGTTGTATGGTTTATCATCAAATAATAAATGTATCTGTCTATATTTGCTATCAATGTTAGCAGATATACAGAATGTCTCCTGAGTTACTAAAAACCTTACAGACACTAGAAGTACATATAAGTCCTACTGATCAACTTTTAGTATGGGACTACATGCACTGCTGAACATAGGCCTCCCTCGAAGATTGCTACAATGACCAGTCCTGCGCCGCCCGCATCCAGCGGACTCCTGCGGCCTTCACCAGATCATCATTCCACCTTGTGGGGGCCTACCCACGTTGCGCTTTCACTCGAGAACTTTTCCGCCCCAACGACCATCGGCTACATGCAATTTATTTGAATTTAGTCACAAACATTATCATACCCAACCGCTTCTTTTAATAAGCTTATACTGTAAAAATGTATACAATAGTTTTACGCCATTTTTTACGTTTTGTCAGTTATCACGCATCGCTAGCCGCCGTAATTTTTCGCAATGAAAATCGCTAAAAACATCCTTATACCTTAGCCAACTCTGAACAAAAAAATCATGAACATGGAAAATCCCAGACATCAATGCAAATTGTGCAACTAAATTTATCATAAAACATTCGGTTAAACAAAGATAAGGTTTACTGCGGATGCCGGTTTTTAGATTAAACCTATTTGTATAGCTCATTATAATAACAGATTAAACGTATATGGTTCGTTCTCTGTAACCGCAAAAACGCGTTGGACCTTCGGATTCCGTAGACAGTGTGACACCTAGCCTACCTCGTATGTAAGTTTTCTAAGGTTTTCAATAGTTCTATAAGGACATAATTATATAGAGTTGCCATCTGTGTTCTAATTCTTACTTGTACATTCGAGTACAAAAATGTACAAAAGAATCTGATCACATGATCAGATATATATCCACAAGGTGGACTGATGACTTGGTGACGGTCGCAGGAGTCCGCTGGATGCGGGTGGCACAGGATCAGTCATTGTGGCAATCTTTGGGGGAGGCTTATGTTCAGCAGTGGACGTCTTTCGGCTGATATGATGATGATGATGACATGATTGACAATCTTATCACAACGGAATAAGGTGCACTAGGACATAAAATGTTTTTGAGTGATTTTGATTGATGCATTTTTGTACTTTACTGTACCTATACCTATTGATAAGTTATGTTGTCTTAGTTTCATGAATCCACATGAAAAGTTGGCTCATGAAAAAGTCAAATCTACTTACAACCTCGTCGTTTTGAAATTATTTTTTCTAATAAACTGTAAACGATGGTTGCCAAATTCATTTTAGTCGCCAGAAGATATGAATTAGGACGTCAGAGTCCGTGACCAGATATTTTTGATTACTTGTAACTATATGATACTTCATTTGATCACGTTAAAATTATGACTGGGTGAAGTAATAATAAATAAATATCTAAAACCAAACATACTGCCATAAAATAAAATATACGTAATGAAAAAAATATAAACCTACTTACCGCCAGCAGAAAACGCAGAACATTAAAAAAAATGTTGGTAGTACTTTCAGCCAAAAATCTGGTCTATCTACTCACTGTCACGTGACGTGTGTGTACTACTGGTCACTGTTCGACTCTATTTCGTGGAAACAATATTCCAAAGGTGGTACACATTTTTGGCTGACTGTATCTCAGTGTAAACAGTATGTAAGTTTTTTTATGATAAGCCTAGTTTCTCAGACTACCTACATAATTTGTTACAAGTAGGTAAGTTTGTCTAATGTAAGCTGTCATTCTCTAAGTTTAAAAATAAAATAAAACACTACTATTAATTTAATTAAAATGTTACCCAACTTAAAAGTTTTCGGTTTCCTCTAGTTTATGAAAATAACCTTAGTTTTTAAAATACAATAACCACATAACAAAAAACGCCTACCCATAAATTATAAAAGCCATAAACTATTATACAAAGTCTTACGAAAGTCGATAACTAAGAATGCATAAACAATAATTCACGCACGTTTCCAAAGACTGAATAATTAAATAACTCACCATAAACAATCCATTGAAAACGATGAGCAAATATTTTATACATCTACTGCCGCAGCCCTCCATCTTGCAAAACAACACACAAACGGATTCAAAACAAACGCGCCAAAACTGACAGTTCCAAATTTAAACGTTTATTTTTTCACGGACGCGTTCGCTCAGCGGAAAGGCAACGACGTTTCTGTAACCAGCCAGCGGTGTTCGTACAAAGTGCCGCTTCGTTGGTACTGTTTGGGTATTAAGTACCATACAATAGTTTGGTGGTGTGAAATCGCGTGCTCGCGTGTGTACTACCCCCTAAATTACTTTGACCTCGTTATTTAAGGGTGCAGGGTATGTACAAGGATCAGAATTAAACGGTTTTGGTTTTGATCGGTTATTGGTCCCTGTTTTTGGTTTATGTATGGTGTAGGCGGGTTCGTTAGTTCGAAGATAATTGACTTCCGTATCGTTAGTGTATGTTTTTACAAGAATTCCTTCGGTGTAATTTTCCTAATGGTGACGAACGATTTGTGTTGAATTAATCGTAAATCTTGTCACTCTCAGTGGATAGATCAATCATTACCTATTATTTCTTTGTAATTATAATTCTTGCTGAATACCTACAACATTATTTATTTTTGTATTTAGTCAAACTATTCTTTATTCAAGTAAGCTTATTAATAAGCATTTGCAAATCGTCTGACACTATCAATTGTTGTATTACTTAGGTATACCGTGTGAAAATCTAATACGGGTGACAAATTAGGTTTAATTTGGATTCATTATCTTATCTTATCTTATTGGTGGGGCCCTTACGGATACACTTCGACCCATTGGGATCTTTTGTGTAATTGCTCCCTGTTTCGCCTACCCCAGGGATAGTTCTATCAACACAATATGTTTGAGGATGGACCCTAGCGGTAGCGTTGTGACCTCCTTCGGTTCCAGATAGCCGGTTCCGAAGTCTTTCATCCTTTGTCTGGCGAGGACATGACATTCGCACATCAAGTGTTTCAGTTTCTCCTCTTCTTCGCGACACATTCTACAGTTTATGCTGTCAGAAAGACCCATTTTGGCCAATCATCAATGGTATTCATTAGTGGGATCATGGATTACGAGGTTTTTTTTTAATTAAACACAATTATGACCCCACAGATTGTTTTTACCCTTAATTCTACAGAAATAGGGGATGGTGTGTTCAAGCCTCCTTGACACTCAATAGTCTTAATAATTCGCAAAAAAAAATTATAAATATTAGATGTCATATACCAAAGAAAAACGACCAAGATCACCTATGTCCGAGGTGGGGATCGAACCCACGTACTCAGCTTTCGCGGCTGATGCCTGTACCCCTCGGCCACTCGGTCTTAGCAACCACCGGTCAAATTTCTCGGGTATATGCAATCTCTTACAAGGCTAGGCGCCTTTGACCATTCTCTAAGGGCAAGCACTAACTACATGCTTGCACCCCCTATTTAGAAAGAACAAATCAAAATATTTAGTTAATAAATAATTTGATTTGTGTTTTCGCAATATGTTCAATTCGCAAAAATTCGCAAAAAAATTCTAAATGTGGGTCAAAGACCATGTCCCGTATGTTGTACGTTGTCGAATTAAGGGACATTTTCGGAGCACCAATGTAGGTCCTAACATTTGTTAATATTAATATGACAGTTATATCATATGCTTTTGAAATTAGTTGTCAATGAGCGTTTAACGTGGGTGTGTTGCTCTACACTGTGTATAATGTATAATATTGTTGCTCTAATTTGTAGAAGTTATCTAAATGTATTAACCCTCGTTAAGAACTTCGCCCGTATTAGACTTACACCCTGTATATTCTCTGAAGTTAAATAAATTCACAGTTTATTATGTCACCATTTTGATTTAATATAGCTATTAAATGAATATACAGATATGTCTTCTGCGCTGCGTCTCTTTATCCCTGCTATTTTTACTTATGATAATATTGTCACTAGGGCTTCCAATACCGGTATTTTTGTATACGCAATACCGGTATTATAAGCACTAATGACCACCCAAAGAGAGGGATACTTTTTCTGGTTTCTATTAACTGAAAAACTGATTCGCCTAACTACACATTTTTTTTATACGTCTGTCTTGGAACTGCAGTTTGTTTGCGGTACGGTACCTATGACTTTTTTGTAAAAGATTACTTACAGGAAATATAAAAAATAAAAGGTTAATAACTAAACATTAAACTAATTTAAAAGCCATAAAGTAGCTTGGTCCGTCCGGTGATCTCATTAATAATTTAGGACATTGAGGTCAAGTGACTACGGTGCAATGCATCGTGATTCGTTAAATTAGCGCCAGGAATGCATACCTACACGGAAATTTGTTTTGTTCGATATGTTCCTTAAATAAAAAGAAAAATCTTACGACACTCAAGTCATTCGAAATTAAAATTACTTAATATTTTATATGAACTAGCATGAAAACTAAAAATATTGACAACCATGCGACAACAAGTAGTGATAGGTATTGACATAATAATCAACAAAAAAAATTAAAACCTTCAACCGATCTGATGATGGGCTCCAAGAGGCCCGACCTCGACTTGGCGCCAACGGGACCATCTCAGGGTTATACCCGTCCGGTAAAAAAAACCGGCCAAGTGCGAGTCGGACTCGCGCGCGAAGGGTTCCGTACCATTATCAATTTATTATTTAAAAAATACAGTTAAATCAATCTACCTCAAAAACTATAGGAGATAATTCAATCAAACTAAAAATCATTGATAGAGTTTATTAATGTGCATAACATATATATTATTTTTTAAATTTTATACTGTGTAGTTTAAAAAATAGAGGGTGGGGACACATTTTTCTGACTTTGAGAGCTGATATCTCGAAAACGATTTGCTTAAATAAAAATGAGATTTATGAACCTTTACATCATTTTCAAAGACCTTTTTATTAATACCCCACACGCTTATATACAACAAAAAAAAATTATATCCCTCAGTTACATGTATGGAGGGCCCCCACCCCAATGGTTTTTTTTACAATTTACTATCATAATTCTGTAGCGGTTCATACAACACATATCCTTACCAAATTTCGTTACTGTAGCATTTATAGTTTCCGAGTAAATCGGCTGTGCCAGACGGACAGACGGACATGACGAATCTATAAGGGTTCCGTTTTTGCCATTTTGGCTACGGAACCCTAAAAATTAAATCGGTTCACGATTCTCGGGGAAATCGAGTATTAATAGACAATAGGTTTTGTGAGTGGAAATACTATACTTTTGCGTCTAACTTCATTAATTTACTACCTAGAACTTATTGAGTGAGGTGGGGTACCTAAAGTTGTTCAGTATACCTAGGGTGTTATACAGGTAACACCCTAGGTATACTGGTATTATTATAAACAAAAATTAGGGGTCGCTACTGAAGTACGAAGTTCAAGAAAGACAAAATGATTAGTCGTTTCTTTATTACTTCGGTAGCGACCCCTAATTTTTGTTTATAAAAGTTAAAAAAAAAACAAATGTGGTTTACTTATCAAATAACAAAATGAGAGGGTGCCCCATAGAAAATTGCAATCGGGAGGGCAAAGAGCTCCTTTATTGGTTCGAACATCCTACAAAATTGCAAAAATACGAAGCACCCTACTGCTGATGATGATGATATGAATTGCGCAGTGAATTGCAGTAAAACATAACAATAAGTATAAGCTTGAACAACGATCATAAATATTTTAATTTCTTACGTGATACTAAAACAACCATAAGGTTGTACATTTGAAATTTTAACTACAGGCTATTAAATTTTCTAAATAATTGCATGCATTTTAAATTCTAACATTCCTTTTAATCGTACTGAATGCAGAAAATTATTACGGCGTTGCCATGGCAACACTTTCAAACCACCAAGTTCTTTCACCCTGGCAACACCCATTTCTTAAGAGTTCAATGGCTTTATTTCCATACTTAGGTGGTTTAATACAGTTACTTTGCTTGTTAAAAACACGCAATTCGGTTAGCCTAGATATCTTTTTAATCGTCTAGATAAAAGATTAGACTGTATAAATAACCTAGCAAAATCAGGGTGTTCGTCCTCCTACCTAATAAATTACCTTATCCTACCAAAGAACCTAAGTTTAAGAGCCCATACTATGTTGCTAATGTTTTTAATGCCGAATATATTATGTAATATGAATAATAAAATAATAATATGATCTAATCTGTAGATATTAAAATAGTGAAAAAAAAGAAATTACGAAAATACTTTTTCCATGTGAATCAGAACACAAAATAGTTATTTATTATACAAGGGGGCAAAGTTGTTGTTTAACTGTCGTGCCAATATTGAGACCTGAGCTAGCGAAAGATTCCAAAATGGAGCCACGAGCGTAGCGAATTTTTGCATCGTAAAATGAAAACCCCGTTTTACTTTTAAGTTATACCAATATTTTATTTCGGTGTAAATCAGGTACAGATGTAGTGCAAAATCCTTTCTCTTCGGCTTTTCACGAAAACACCCGAATTAATCTCCCTGTCTCAATTAGCTTCAGTGCAATATATACTGAAATTCATTATGACAGCAATATGAATTCGGACGTTTCTGTGAAAAGCCGAAGAGAAAGGATTTTGCACTACATCCCTATGTAGACTAATGAAATTAGTATTAATTATTAGTAGTATCATTATTTACTAATAAATAGGTTAGGTAGCTCCTTTCTAATCTGTTGTATTTCCAATGGAAATGAAAGTAAATTATTCTACACGTGTACGGGTTAAAAGCCTTACTTTAACTCTAATATAATAACACACGAATATAATAAATTACTTCATTAAAACTAAAGCAATTTATTTTATAACAACTCGCCACAATATTAACATAGCAATTCATTTTCGTGTCAAGTTCATTGCTACCAGGCTAGGTTTAGGGCCAGATTACAAGACCTAGGTCCGATGAACTTGACATTAGTTACACGCTATTAAATGGATTACATTGTTAGAAGACGGAAAAAAGATTAAAATGCTGGAAAGATTAGTAGAAACATTTTTTATCGGACCTATCCTTATAGGCTTGGCTAGCATTGTATGTAGAAGTTTCATAAGTTGCGAAACTTGCATAGAGAATATTCTCAGCAATTTAAATTTTACAAACAATCTAATCATGCCAAAACGATTGTATATACTAATACATGCCTTTTAAGGTATATTTCATGCCTTGTTACCTCAATTGTAAAATACAATATTATTTATAACACTTTTTTATAAGTTCTCATGGAAACATTCTCAATGAGAACTTACTCTTAAATTCTCATGAAAATTCTCGGAAATTTCCGAGTATATTCCCGCAATTTTGAGAATATTCTGCAACTTGTACATTGCTAGGCTTGGCACATGATTAGTACGACAGCGACAGTATGTCGCCGCGAGATATACTAACTATATTAATAAAAGAGAGACTGATAGTCTCAGGACGTCGTATAAAGATATCACACGCTTGTGGCCTAGTGTGTCGCGCTTGTGGCCTAGCGATAAAACGCACGGCTACTACGCAGCGGTCGTGAGTTCGATCCCCGGCTCGTACCAATGAGTTTTTCAAAAAAACTTATGTACGAAATATCATTTGATATTCACAAGTACTTTACGGTGAAGGAAAATATCGTGAGCGAACCTGCATTGCATACACCTGCGAAGAAATTCAAGGGTGTATGTGAAGTACCCAACAAGTACTGGGCCAGCGTTGGGACCACGCAAAATAGGCACGTTTGATGTCGAGTTGCGGAAAAATGGCCAGAATACAACAAGGACAACAACAAGATATCATACACATTATCAGCCTATATCAGTCCACTCCTGGACAACGGCCTTTCTTTAGTCTTTGCGTATGGACGCATTAGGAGAAATGCCCATAATCGCCCCGCTGTGCAAGCGGATTGGCGATCGCTGTAGTGTGTCCACTATGATTCATGATGCTACCGCCCATCTTCGATAAATAAGTGGTCAGGGACACTTCATTCCCTTAGCCGACTCTTACGACACTCACGGGAGGAGTTGGGGTGGTGACAAATGTCATACTTAGCGACCTCCATAGGTCAGTCGGTAGTGACCCGTCCTGTAAAGCGGATTCGAATCCCAGTCAGGGCATCTCTTTGTGCAATTACCTTTTGTGTCTTACGGTGCATTTAGACTAAACGAGCATTCGCTCATTCTATTCCCCACTCTACGAAATCAACGAATTTCGACTAATCACGTTTTGTGTAACGAACGAATTTCGTAGAGTGGGGGATATGAGCGAATGCTCGTTTGGTCTAAATGCACCTTTGGGTGAATATCTGAGCGTTTCAACCGCCTAATTTTGGTGGCATCATTTTTGGAGGAGTTTCTAAACGTCTCAATGTTATACTTCGTCATTTGTGTAAGGTACCGTGCCTCCTTCAAATGACAAAGTAGCACATTGTAACGAATAGAAACTTCGGCAAAAATGATGCCACCAAAATTAGGCGGTTGAAACGCTCAGATATTCACCCCTTTACATTTTGTCGTAGGCAATGTTTTAGCTTTACATTAGGTAGTTATGTTTTTACCAACCATTACCCTTAAAAAGAAAACAACAAACATACTTTTAAATTATAATTATTTGAGCACAAGATAATGACTACTTGCAGTAAATAGAACTGAAAACGAGGTGCCGACTGCCGATGGTATCTAAATGAACTACGTTATAAATGTATGTATGACAAATTGTTATTTTCTACTTTATTCCATTCCATAAATTATCGATCGGGGTCACTGAACTAGTGAAGCTATTTTGGAATAACAATTACAAAAAGCAGGGCACCTCGTGGCGAGCTATTGGGCAGGAACGACCCAACGGACCCGAATGCTTTCGAGATAAAATTAACACCAAACCGATATCTTAATGTGACACTTTTCAGGTTCCCTAAATGGGTAAAAACTTCATTACGCTTACAGACAACGCACACAAAACCCAATGGCTTGAAATTGTACATTACGACACAAGTTCGAAAATCATGAATTCGATTCGAAAACGAGTGGCGTTGTTTTCGACACGAGTTACGAACTTCACTTTTGCACGTGTCTCGTAGGACGTTTTTTAGTACAGATTGCCCTCCGAAGTTTGGGACCTGACGTGAAATGAGCCACTTCTCGCTGCACTAAAAATTTATGTTTTACCATGATTGCATTTGTTAATCACAGGATTCCACGCTTTCGAGGTTCCTTGCCCCTCATTTTAATATAAATTCTGATGTTTCTTAAATTCGATAGCTTCACTCAGTCGAGAAGGCTTATACAAGGTGAAATTTTAATGGTTGTTCTCTATTTTTAGGACATGTTCAGTATCGTGTTCGTGTTCCGGTTAGGAAAAAGGCGGAACGATTTTCTTTTCTCTCAAAAGAAATTGAGTTTCTATCGAGCGTCGACTAATTTGACGTGAAAGAAAAATTATTTTCTTTTGTCTAATTGGAAAACGGTACTGTACAAGCCCTTAAACGGAGAACAACCATTAATATTTATTCCTGAGACATAAGATTTCAACTAAGAATAGGCATGATGACTGGCAAGTCAAATCAACATCTTTTTTCGAACTGTCAAAACCATCACCTCTATGGAATTTTTGAAATACTCAGAAGTGACGTCACGTTTGAGTACTGCAAAAAGGACCTACTCTTTTAAGTTCTTTTCAATTAAATAGAAGTTCTGTACAGAAATTACTGCAATCTACATCTTAGTAATAATTTCTTCGTGTATTATGTCGTGCATAATGTTAAATAATTTATTTTTCACACCACCTATTCGAATACGGGTATTTTCTTCCCTGTTAGGAGGGATCAAAGTGACACTTTTCTGTTCAAGGACTTTCTATTGCCAGCCTAAAAAATTACAATGAATAATGAAAATTACTACAATTGTATGTTCATAATTGATAAAAAATTCTTCAGAATCGATTATTTGCATAAGTATAAATATTTGATATATATTATATTTCTCTCATAGGTGGTGTGAAAAGCAGTATGTGTCACACCGTATCAAAATAATTTCGTCTTGGGCGTTAACGCTTGAATCCTTCATTACGCTCAGGATTCCACTTTAAAATTCCTCCCTACGGTCGGGATTCAATTGTGGAATCCGTCGCTCCATTCAGGATTCAATATACGCCCACGCCGGAAATATACCATTTTGATCCCTTGTGACACAATCTACTATTAACTACAGTCATCATCCCTATTATACAATGGCTCGAAATATACATGCTATGCAAATGCATATATTATAGATATGCCACCAGTTCCATCAAAGGTTAAACCGGAAAAGAGATCTAGAGCAAGACAATCCGTGTCCCGGTTACATTTTCTTTCCTAAAAACTCCCCTAGTCTAACCTCGATTTATGTATATTTTCTTAGGTTACATTACATACTTACATATTAATAGCCATTGGAAATTAACCTAGTTGGGGGGTAGTGACCATGCTGTCGGAGATGCTGGCCGCCGCTGGTTCGAAAAATGGTATTTTGGTATAATTGAAGCTTAGGTTTCAAATTACAAATACAAAAAAATCGATAGTCAGATGTTCTGTGTAACATTAATTCAAAACAATGATTTATGTACAGTCAAGTGCAAAAATAAGTATCGAAAGAATCCGTTCATAAATATGTTACGACGTTCTTATTACCTGTGTAATTAGAGTGCACTGGGACATATTTTTGAACGTTTTTGTATGCCCCTTTTTTTGTCTTCGACTGTACCTACTTAGTGTGAGAAAGGCATTTTACATAAATCAGAAACATTCACTTAATTTTAAAATAATGTAGAATATGAATAATGGTCGAAAACTTTGGTCGAAAATTGGCAAATAATATTTAAAAACATATTTTGAAGTTATTTTATATTCGTACAAGAAACAAGCCTCTTAATCTTAAAATTCACTATCGGAAGTTAAGAAAGAAAACTGATGAAAAACCGCTACTTACTTCCTGTCAATCATTAGTCACCTGTCAAAACACGGTGTCGTAGCTTGTAACCTTGTAACGACCTGAATGTTCACCTGAAGGTAGACACTTTGTATTTAATTTCCCATATTTTGTTCCTATTACGTAGGTAGGTACTTTTTCCCAGTAGAAAACAAATAAAAAATAAACAAAACCTAAAAACTTGGATTATTTCGTAACCACGCACTTTTAGAACGCAATCTTGGTCTTATCACAACTTAAAACCAATCGCAAATCCGCAATCTTGGTCTTATTCAATGCTATAATAATCTATTAAACCTGGAATTCATTGTTTACTTAAAATGATTGATATTTATTACGAGTAGTAAGTAATAAAATAACACAAAAATTAATCTACGAACGTGTTTCGCGATATGTGTCAAAGACATCAAAATATGTTATTGAACGTCAAAACTATTTTTTTTTGTTTTCTACTGGCGAACGGTACACAACGGAACGGTGTATACGTATTAATGAGCGTCCTTGGGGCTATCGTCATCATCATCATCAGCCTATGATAGTCCACTGCTGGACATAGGCCTCTCCTATTAACTACGCGTATAGACGCATTAGGAGGTAAATACCTATAATCGCCACGCTGGGCAAGCGGATTGGCGATCGCAGTAATGTGTCCACTATGATGACGCTGCTGCCCATCATCAATCTTTTATCAAATAATAGTCAGTGACACTTCAATCCCTTAGTCGACTCTTACGATACCCACCGGAGGAGTTGGGGTGGTGACAAATGTATTCTTACTGCCGTTACCACACGGCATTGGAAGGGCTATCAATGCTACAATAATCTATTAAACCGCGATTCAGTTTAGGTTCAGCTTGTCAGGTTTTGATAGTTATTCTATGGAACTGACAAATCGCTATTCAGATTAGGTCCTAAACGAAATCACTTTAGTAGATCGAGCCCCCCTTGTTTTTTATTATTTATTGCATGCAACGTTATGTCACACAGTTGAAACAAGTTGTTAATTTTTCGTCAGGTCGAAATTTCGGAGCACCATCTGTAGATACATAAAGACGTCGTACGATACACGTACGAAAAGCAAATTCGTAACTCGTGTTGATTAAAACACCCCCTTCGATCGTGTTTTCATTTATCGCCACTCGTTCCCAATTTCATGTTTTCCGCACTTGTGTCGTAATGTATTATTATTTGTGTTCTGATTCTGTGTTCACATGGAAAAAAATATTTTCGTAAACAACCTGTTTTTTTTTTTCACTATTTTGCATATCTACAGATTAGATTATAATACTATTTTATTATTCATAATATCATCCTGAGCATAGCCTTATTCTATTCTGGACTATTTATAATCTTTTTCAGTACCTACCTATTTTTAACATTGACTTTGACTTTGATATTTCCTACGCCATAATGAAAGCCTTCAAAGGTTTATTGAGGTTCTCAGGCATAAATTTGCGAGTGATGGTATCGCCAGGGTCCTTCGGTCTTTGTGTGTTGTGTTGTGGTTCCGTTGCCATGGTGACGGTCGATAACTTCGACCTAAGGACAATTGGGTACAAAAGTAATTGAAAAAAATTTGTTTACACGCACTAGAAGCATTTACTCTAATTAAACAATATACGTTAGACAAATCGACTTATTCATAGTCATACGGTAAGCTCAAAGCTTGTTTTGTGGGTACTAAAAGCGACGACATAACTACCTATATGTATATTCAAAGTAGATTAACAAATGTATATATACAGGATGAAACACGAGTCGTGAACAGTTATACGTTTTCTAACTCTATAAACAACTAACAATTGAATGCCCCACAAGATACTGGTCATGTTTTTTACTTTTTTTGGCTTTTTCTATTTTTTAAGGTGTTCTTCAGAAATGATATCGGTTAAGTATTTAAGCTATTTAAAACGTTAAATGTAATAAATTTCATATAATTTTACACGAAATGACAAAATTTACATTATGAATTGCTTCAATTTGAAGAGGTAATGTAAATAATTCCATTAATTTCAGTTTTAAAGTTGTTCGGTATAGCCTACTAAATCACCCTGTTCAAGGTTTTCAGTCGGTGGTGTAACACCCTGTATAAACTGACGTGAGACTCAAACATGTTAAAATATTTTGTTAAGAGGGTTACTCGCGTAATTGAAGTCGATATTATTGTTCGACATGTTTCGACCGATTAAGAAGATCCTCGTCAGGAGTACCCCGGCGAAAAACGCGACTAAGGAAAAACTATTTTTGTGATAAATAAACAAAGAGATGCCATCACTGGGATTCCTTCCCGGGACCTAAGTATTACAACATAAAATAGGCACCTTTGTAATCTTGTGCTTACCTTATTACAATGGATGTAACAATCGATACTAATAAGCGTTTTCATGCCGACTGTACTTTTTTCAAGTAACACTTTCACAGGAAAGTTAGATCATAAATTGTAATAAATCAAATGACGGGCTTTCTGTATGTGACGTGTATACATTCAGCTATAATAATAATATCGAATAGGATAATGGACAAACGTATATGTACATAATTGTCAGCTTCCGTAGCCTAGGTGATATTGGTAGTGACCCTGCCTTCGAAGCTGGAGGTTCCGGGTTCGAATCCCTTCGGAGGCATTATTTGTGTATTTATTTATTTATTCCTTGGTCGTGGATATGTATTATGTATTTAAGTACCTACTATCTATATGTATCTATCTACCTATAACAGGTGGATAAATACGTAATTATAGGTACCAAGCCTCAATTGAGCTTACCGTGGGACTAGGTCGATTTGTATAGGTAAGATGTCCGAATATATATGTATTAATTATATCTCTTTAATCACGGACCTATAAATCCCGGCTAAATACTTTGGTAAGCTTGCTTGGGGATACAGATACAAAACGTAGAGTCCCTATGGTATGAAAAATAGACTTGCTTGGAAATTCTGTCTAATAGACTTACTTCGAAATTCTGTCTGTATAATTTGCGTCTGTAGACGCCAATTTCAATAGATAATTTATTTATTTATATATTTAATCTTCATTGCAAAAAAATCTTATCGTACAGAAGGCGGACTTAAGGCCTTAGTGCAAAACAGAAAAGAATGTTGGCGGTAATAGTGACCTAACTATAACTATTACACTTTTGATATTATTTCCATTTATTATTACGATTGTAGCAATGTTATTCATCGTGTATAATTCTATATGACGCACGTAGATACTCTGAAGGTGTGTCCTATCGTCAACCGCTAATATTAGAACAATAATATTACGTAGACTACAAATTATTTAGCACCTATTATCATAAATGTACGCTAACATCATTTGATGGATTCCTATTGTTTCCATTCAATATTTTACTACGTTCAGTATTAACTTCGATTCGCAAGCATTGCTGCTACATATTTGCTTGAGTTATTTGATTTTAGTTAAATAGCTACATAATTGTAACTTATAAATAAAAAGTGATAGTGATTAAATGAATGCTTAAAAAGGGAGTTCTGGTTTACTCGTAAGCTTTACCTGAAGTGTGACGATTTCACGAAGATTTATGTCGCTTTTATTATTAAGTATCAAATGTAGGTCAAACCAAAAGTGTAATTAATAATTACCAATTATTGAACTGTAGTGACGTATGTAATAGTTATAGGGTATACCCATGTGTTTAGTTGATGACAAATTTAAACAAGGAAACAAGAACTGAAGGAAAGTTTCGTAGTGATTTCAGTGTGAAAACAATTTAAAATCTTATTTCAACTCGCTTAGTGCGTTGGTGTGTGTAATTTTTGAAACATATTAGACCGTAAGTATTGTCTTATACACCTTCTTGTAATTATAATTAGTAGTCGCAGTACACTTGTTCAGTCATTAAACTATTTTTTTTAATAACTCAATAACAGTAAGAGTTAAGATACTAGTTTCTTAGAGAAATTGATTATTTTGACCTAAATAAATTAAAGGGAAGCCCTTTAATTTAACGGAAATCAATAAAAACACGGTGTATAAATGCTAATGCACCTTTTTACATTATTATTAGTATAATTTAAAACGGGATTTTTAACACGTCATCGTCATCATCATCATATCAGCCGAAAGGGGGTTCTGCCTTTTCACCGAACTTTTTTTGTCTGAATTTCATTTGCCACAACCAACATTTCGCCGATGGTTCACTTTGGCAACTATTAGCAAATTTTTGTATAACAACGTTTCATTTGGCAGAATTATTATAAAACCGATTATTGTGATGACACAATGCTTTTAGCATACTCATCATTTGTCAAATCTTTTACTAGGCCGAATAACGTTCGTCATCCTTTGCGTACCTATATGTGGAAACTTTTTAGCACAACCGTGTTTCTGAACTTGCCTAACAAAGAATACCGTTAAAAAACATTTCACAGAGTTCAGTTAGGTACGACGACGAGCGAAGCGAGGAGGAGTGTTAGGTGAAACTGCGACCTTACAACGCGCGAGCCGAGCGAGCGAAGCGAGCGTGCCGCGGCAGCGGCCGGCGAAGCGCCAGAACCGACTGTTTTGTTATTAGTTAACTAAATGTATGTATATTATACCAACTAAACCATAAACCACATGAAAATATGCATTATAAAAAGTTCCAATTAAAAACCAAGCCCAAAGATTGAATTGCCAACTATTAAGTTGCGAAATGAAACGATTTCATAAAATTCAATTGGAACATGATCATTCGGCGAAATGACTTTATGCGAAATATTGGTTGCGATGTAATGTTCGTAGAAACAATTTTCGGAGATGATTTAGAGAACCAGCCGAAAGACATCCACTGCTTAACTTAGGCCTTCCCCAAATATTGCCACGAACACCGGTCCATTTACCATGTCAATTTAAATCAAGTACTTAGGTCTTATGCCACGGCCACGACATTGGTCTAAGGCGACCGGCTTAGCGATAAACCATGCGTGCAAGAGTACCCATATCGGCATCCCGCTCCAACTCATGGATTCGTTCGCAGCTGGTCGCCTTATGCGGCGGCCACGACATTGGTCTAAGGCGACCGGCTTAGCGATAAACCATACGTGCGAGAGTACCCATATCGGCATCCCGCTCCAACTCATGGATTCGCTCGCCGCTGGTCGCCTTATGCCGCGGCCATGACATTGGTCTAAGGCGACCGGCTTAGCGATAAACCATACGTGCGAGAGGGAGTACCCATATCGGCATCCCGCTCCAACTCATGGATTCGTTCGCCGCTGGTCGCCTTAGACCAATGTCGTGGCCGGGTCTTTAGACCAATGTCGTGACCGGGCCTTTAGGGGGCCTTTTACTCCGCGAAGAACTGAAACACGCCGAAGTTTCTGGTGCTCAAGGATACCAATGTATATTATATATATTAGGGTGGTTCTTATTTTTGCAATTTTGTAGGATGTTCAAACCAATAAAGGAGGTCTTTGCTCTCCCGATTGCAATTTTCTATGAGACACCCTCTCATTTTATTATTTGATAAGTAAACCATATTTGTTTTTTTTCTTCAATGATTATAAACAAAAATGAGAGGTCGCTACCGAAGTAGGTACGAATTTCAAGAAACGCAAATCATTACTCGTTGTTTTTTACTTCGGTAGCGACCCCTAATTTTTGTTTACAATAATTGAAAAAAACAAACAAATATGGTTTATTTATCAAATAACAAAAGTAATGGGTGTCCCATAGAAAGTTGCAATCGGCAGGAAAAAGAGCTCCTTTATTGGTTCGAACATCCTACAAAATTGCAAAAATAAGGACCACCCTAGTATACTTGCATATGGTAACTACCCCGTTTTAAATCATGTCCGAAAAATAATGGAAATTACCATAAACAGGTTTAAATCTTTTGCAATATATGCTTGATTTACGGGTTGAGTGAACTTCGCGTAACTAGGTATATCGGAGTTTACGTGTTGTTACCACGCTTTACGCAACTAAAATAAATGGAAATAGTTATTTGTACAACATGAGAGCAAAGTACGTATTTGATGCGAGTGTCAGTTTTGAGTCTTGAGCGTAGCGAGAGACTCGAAAGACACGAGATTCAAATAACTTTGCTCTCAAGTTGTACATACAACTTTTCACCTCAGCATGGAGAAAAGGAAATAAAATAACTTCAGCAGGGAGAAAAGGAAATAATAATAATATTAAATCATTTATTTAATCAAAATTAGTTTTAGTACATATCATTATTGGTACATACCAGTGTTGAGGTACCATTCTTATCTCTTAGGTTAACATTTTGATGAAAAAATTTTTATAAAACAGTTATAATTATTTAGAAATGAACTCGTGTCGAATTTCTGAACGCGATTCTGACTCGCCTAGTACCACGATATCCGTCCGTTTTAAAACGGCTGTCTTTCTCTCTGTCACACTTATATATAAGAGCGATAGAGAGGTGGAATGACGGACGCCAATGTTATGTATGCTTGGTGGTAGGGGCCATATGCCGTTCGGATACAAGGAATCGGGTCCGATAAAACGCGTCGTCTAATACAACTGGCTGAATACGCTAGGATGCCATGAACGAAAAAAAAATGCATATTATGACAATTAATAACGTAACATTTTTCATCTCTGTCTTTTTACTAACAAGTGAAAGAAACAAAATAAAAAGTTGAAGTCTAAACGTCATGGAAAACAACATTCACTCAGTGAGCAAAATCGCACTTTGCTCACTGATTTCGCGAATCAAAAGAAGTCTTTTCGAGCTGCTGAGGTGAAAATAAATATTTTTACATAAATCGACCTAGTACCGTGTTGTATACATAGGTGATACGATCTGTATAGCATAGATATCATTTCATACTCTAAATAGTTTTAAATAATAATAATAGGGTGGTTCTTATTTTTATAATTTTGTAAGGAGTTTTTACCAATAAAGGAGCTTTTTGGCCTACTTGTTCCATTTTTCTTCGTGGCACTCTCTCTCATTTAATTATTAGACATGTAAAAACCATATTAGAACAGTTCCACATAAAAAATCGCAACTGAAAGGGAAAAAAGCTCCTTTATTAGCTGAAACACCCCACAAAAATTAAAGAATAACCACCCTACATATATACATAGGTAAATGCCCATAATCCGCTTGCCCAGCGTGGCGATTATGAGCATTTACCTCCTAATGCGTCTATACGCATAGTTAATAGGAGAGGCCTTCGTCCTGCAGTGGACTATCATAGGCTAATGATGATGATGATGATGATGATGATGATGATATATACATAGAAAACAACTATGACTAAAAAACAAAATATTGTGATAAAAACACAAAGACCGACATTTTCTCACTCGGATTCCTGAGACATCCTGTAGCCCGTACCAAGAAGTCAAGACGAAAGCCCAAAACAGGGCCGGACGGAGGATGCTGCAGCGACAGGAGGCCAGGCGCTCTTAATTATGATAATTATTATGATGATGAGACATCCAGCCTCCAGTTTCTCATGACCCACTAACAACGGAGCTACGGAGGCTGTCGAAACGTAAAGAACTGTATTATTGGGACATTTTATTTAAAAGTTGGCCCCTTACTTGTTTAACATAGGTACTTTCATGTGGATTCTACTCAGGAGGCTTATGATGGTCCCGTTTTATCAACTGATCGTGCTATCTGTCACTTTCGCACTTACATACTTGTTAGAACCTGACGACATCAAGGACAAACGATTAAACACGCGACCATCATAAGCCTACAGAATCGCAAACTGAATCGATCCTAATAAAAAAAAAACTGTTCCAAAATTCCCATACATTTTTTATTCTTCGATTCCGTTACCAGCATATAAAATGTATGAAAAACTGGTAATGGAATGGAAAAAAATCCTGGACTACCGTCCTGGGGAAGAGACCAAAATCCTGAGTAGAAATCATACAAAACCGACCAAATAAAAATAAATTGAGCTTAATTTTAAATAAAATGGCCCTATAAAGGTGGATTTACACCAAATTTACACGAAATTTGTTCGCTACACAAAACGTAAATCGTCGAAATTCGTCGATTTCGTAGAGTGGGGTATATAGAATGAGCATTCGCTTTTGGTGTAAATCCACCTTTTAGATCTTTGCCCCACTGACTGCGTTCTGCATTAGGGCAACAATGTTATTTTACATCACAAACCAGACCGCAAATCGCGTATGTTTTGTCAGCCTCCGTAGCTCCATCAGTGGCATTCGTTTTTCTAAATCCGCACCCAACTTTATCAATCTACTATCATCTAATACAGCACACACGACAGCGCGTGAAGTTACGGCATTGTGCACAGGAGTCGAACCGGTGGAGCGTTGGGCCGTGGTCCATTGTGATCGAGTATAAATGCTGTCGCTTGCGCACTGCGGGCTGGGCGCACGCGATATGGGATTCTCGTGCTAAGGTATGTTATTTGTGAAAAACTAACAAATTAAATTAAATCTTCATTATATCAACCGAAAGTTCACGGCTGAACATAGGCCTCCCCCAAAGATACCGGTACTGCACCAGTCATCCAGCGGACTCTGACCTTCATCAGGTCAGTCCACCTTTATTACCAGTTCTTAACCAGACATTTGTGGAACACAAATCATGTTTTTGTTAAATTATATATTAGTGGCCGAGCAGTACAGGCATCAGCCGCAAAAGCTGAATACGTGCGTGGGTTCGATTGCCACTTCGGACGTTGGTGATCTTGGTCTTTTTTCTTTGGTATTTGAATTCTAATATTACAGTTCTATTAATGTGAGGGACATCATCGATTGGCTATCGTTTAAAAATTGGCCACCAAAACAGAATTCACCTCATCTGTAAATTTAGCTTAATACTTACTAAAAATTTTGGTTTTATCTGTTCTCTGTAATTACAACTTCAAATTACAAATTAGCCAGTAGTACCTACTTAGGACACAATAGTAGAAATCAAGAGCAAATGCACTGCTTACAAACGGTCATATAGTTTGGCAAGTAACTATACTACCAAACGTAGGTAATTATATAATGTGTATTTCATGAATATATTATTCATAATAAATAGTAAATCTGTTTTCTAAAATCATAATCATAGGGTGAACATTTATCAGCATGCGTACGCATTTTGTCTATAGACAATGTCAGTTTAGTATGGGACCGCGTCCAGCTTTCCGCACGCGTACGCATGCTTACACGTTTCATACTAAACGGCCATTTTCTTTAGACGAAATGCGTAAGCATGCTTAATAAATGTGTCCCTTAAGCGATTCACATATAATCACACAATTTCAACATGTTTATTTATTTAAATAAACGCCTCTTAGCCAATTACATAACCCATTGACCTCACTTTGATTTTACTCGTTTGTTAAAATGGCTTGTTTTTTTAGCAGTCGCCACTTCTTCGGTCGTATTTTCGCAAGACAGGCTTCAAAATGACGGACACCAAGAAAAGCACTGGTAAGTTTATTACTTATATGTCGCAATAGATCTTAACATCTTAAAAATTATCTACACTATTTTGTTTTTTCCTTTACGACTTTAATATTCGGTTAATGAATTATAAATACTGCATTATTAATAAAAATCTTTTATTTAGATGCCAAATTGTCGAAATGTAAAGACTAACCCCATTATTGGAGCATTTCTCAAAAAGTTTGTATGTACATTGTGAATTATATCGGGCATATTATAACATAGTATTTTAAAATATAGTATAACTGCATAATACGTGGGATCTTTAAGTAACCAAGCCTTCTCGAATCATTAAACGTCATTGTAAATAACGTATTCGCATTTAATTAATATAAGCATCTAAAATATAATAAGTGTACTATGTTTTTCGCTGACGGTCAAGACAGCTTCAATATCATAATAACAGACAGATGTTTATGGCGTCGAACATTGGTATAGTCCATTTCAAATACGAAGGCCCGATGCCACTCGAAACTTTTGTCATTTAATAGGTCCACTACAGATTGGCACGTGTCGTACACCGCTGTATGCAAAAAATATCACACCACAAAAAGGTCAGTATGCTTAGCACATGATTGGCGCGACAGTATCTCGCCGCGAGATAGTCTATCCGTCCCTCTTTTGTTAATATAGCTAGTGAAGGACGGGAGATCTATCTCGCGGCGACATACTGTCGCACCAATCATGTGCTAAGCCTGCTGGCCAGGTATCTTTTGTAAGCAGTGATCCTATTGTTGACGCCTAATGACTTTTTCAAGTGGAGTCGGGCCTTCGTATTCGAAATGGACTTTACCTTATAGTACGGATAGTACCCCCTTACTAATTAGGTACCTTTGTCTAAGAGCCCGACTTCATATGTATCTATGTCCGGTTAAATAACAGCGTGTATTTTTGATATTACCGCTAACTGTAATTACGACGATCCTGAACTTTAATCAAATTTTTATGTTTTATGAAAATTTTCGGTATATTTTTTCAGCAAAATAATTTATCATGCAATGTGATTGTGATTACACCTTGCTTTGTCATGTGTCGATAACTGTCCAATCCTTCAGTGTGTTAAATTATTAATATATTCGCGTTAGATTTGAAAAAACCTTGCGATACCGTTTCATAGAAAACTAAAGGTTGGGTAATATAAAAAATTCACGCCGTGTATACCGCTTTTGTGTATCTGTGTATCATTAACCGGGATTTTTTACATATCCAGACTTCTTACAATGGCTCTCCAGGAGGATGATTCGAGGTAAAGATCGTCCGTTGCTTGTAAAATCGGGGTAATATCGTTCAGGAAGTCGGGTGTCTTTTCTGTGACTTACGTTTATTTAAATAGTAACAAATTTTTCTCAAACTTGCAATGAAAATGTTGGCATTACGTACGTCAAATTAAACCAGGAAGTACCATCTCGCTGGTTCGATGATTGAACTTGATATGTAAAGGCATTTCATAACTACTTTGCAGTCCTAAGACTAACGGTCTATTTCACAATCTCCAGTTAAAGCTATCTGTCAGATAAAAAATAACACTATCTCTTTCTTTCACCTGGAAGAATAAAGAGAGCGTGTTATTTTTATCTGACAGGTAGCTTTAACTGGATATTGTGAAACAGCTATGCTATTCTCTTATTGACACATTCGACGCTGCGTTCGTCAACGAGCTCGATGTCGAGACAGCCTTGTCTAAAATCCTAGCTGTTTGATTTGACATTAGGAATCGAGGCTGTGAGCGAGGTTGTGGGCGATTTGTCGCTGTTTTTCGTTAGAGAATACGAAGTTCATACATTAAACGTCAAACTTTCGACGCAATGTAGTTCCAGCTCACGCCGCATTCGTCGCCGAGCACTAGTGTCGTTTAAAGTACATTAGTGAATACCATTTTTACATTTTTACACTGACACAGCGCTGACAGCAAGGCGGTTTCCTTAGTGAATAACACTGCAGGCCCTAAGACTAAGTACCGGAAGGAACCTGCTTTAAAAAGTTAAATAGGAATTAGGTAACTTGTAAAGTGACAGAAACTCCTGGCGTTTCATCGTAAAAAAAAATATCTAACGTCAATGTCACCGGGTAAAAGATTATCTCAAATAGTTTAAAAATTAACACTCTGTATATATATTTTTTACTTTTTCGTAGATTCGTTTCGTTCTTTGACTTAGATATTTGTTTGTGTACTGTGAAAATCACTTTCGATTTTTTATTTCATTGCAAGTTTGAGAAAAGCACTATTCAAATCTCGGCGAGAAACAAGGTTACAGGCCGCGTATGTCTATCTGGCCTCAGTTCCATCAGCCAGATATATCTAATTAGTCTGTAACCTTTCGTTTTCCATCCTCTATAGTAATGTACTATTACATAGTAACGCTTTAATGGTACCATTTACAGTTTTCAAGATATAACTGGTTTGAATACAACCTATTAGAACAAATAAGCTTCCGATTCTATTTACTTTATGATATGCACAGAAAACATGCCTCGATTATATTTATACTACAATGTCATGCTTACTGTTAAATGTGGTACTATTTTTATTTATTCTACACTCAAAAAGTAGGTATATTGGTGTCCTATATTACCTACAAGCTTTGCTTAGTTTGTGGCTTAATTTTTCTGGTGTACCTATGTCTTGCAATATTAATTTATTTAAGTAATGGAAAGTTAACACTTGCGGGACAATACGCCTTCGCGATGTGGGATGTAGTGTCCATCCATCAACGTTTTAGCGCACCTTGTTATTGATCAAAACTTACACTGTTAATTTTACTTTACATTGTTATAAAGCCGCTTATTCATAACGTTAACAAGCCGCAAAGTATTGTTTGTCCCTTTCGGTCTTATAAAAATATTGGTAAGACCGAAAGGTTGGTACAAACAATATTTTTTTAGTGGCTTGCTAAGTTAGGAGATATTTATTATGAATAAGGAGGTTAAGCTCTAAATCGTCATGTATTGCGTCAGTACAAATTATGGTTTCAAACATGAAAATCAGAATGCCGTTGTGTTCCTGAAGAATATGCCCTATGTCGGCTGTAGGTGTCACTGTGTCGGCGACGGTGGATCCAGATAATCTTTCTGCATTAACCTCCATATTACTTGTGTGGAATCGCACACGTCCATAGATCAAACATTCGGTTGTGGCTTAGCATCTATCTGTAGGTATAGGTATGCCAAAGGATGAACAATATTACTTAGCTATTTCACGATACAGTACGTATGTATAAGTGAATTAATATAACCCTCTATAATTACTTGCCGCAAAATAAATACGCAATTAACATTATGTATTAACATTACACCAATAATACTATACTGGACCCGTGTTTCACCTTTCTACGAGGCATTATCAGGAGTTGACGATGTTGTCGATCTGGTGTATTTTACCGGACAGTATATCCACCACATCGATAGATATTATTTTATCGTATTTATTTTGTGGCAAGTAATTATGTCGGGTTACACTAATTTACTTATGCGTACTGTATCGCGGAATAGCAAAATAATGTTGTTCATCCTTTAATATGGACTTCCGCAAAGTAAAGCCTGATTCAATTAGTAGGTATGCCGGTTTTCCCCCATCCGACCATCTAAAAAACTTATCAAAAAGATTCTTATATTGTCACCAGCCGGCGGGTCCGGAAAAACCATGGAAGACATGAAGCAAAACATGGAACAGCAAGAAAAAGAGTTGAAATTAGAGATGCATAAAGATATGAAGGACTTCAAGAAACTAAAAACCCTTACGAAGGTCATCGTCATCCTGTTCAGTTTACTCACTGTTGCTACTGCAGTAAGTTTTTCGAAATTTGGTACCTATTAAAGATGTTATTTATAATATCTTATGTAGAAGGAATCTTTAACGAGGTATACATAGCAATGTACATAGAATTTTCATAAATTGCGAAACTTCTATAAAGAATACTCTCGGCATTCTCGGCAATTGAAATTTTACAAGCAATCTAATCATGCCAAAACCATTGATTATCATGCCTTCTAATGTATATTTTATACCACGTTTACTCAATTGTGAAATACAATATTCTTCATAACACTTTTTTATAAGTTCTCATGGAAACATTCTCAATGAGAACTTATTTTTAAATTCTCAGGAAAATTCTCGGAAATTTCCAAGTATATTCCCGCAATTTTGAGAATGTCCTGGAACTTGTACATCGCTAGGTATACAACAGGAACAGATTCATCATGATAGATATATAGGTAATTAAAAAGGTCCTACCTTTTTAATTACCTATATACTAAAAATAATTATGTGGCCAATTCCGACAACCGGACTATTCCGTATGTTATAAGTCTGTGGTGGATGTAAGCACAGTTCGCAACCAATAAAGCAGCCAGCTACTTGAGTTCCTCGACTGAGCTCGAGCGGCGTAATTTGCTGAAACTGAAAGTTGTCCTCTATTAGACGGAATAGCCCCACCGACGAAATTATCCCCATTAACATAGCTTTAACTTCGGGTATAATATACAGGAGTATTACTGAGTATTGCATATATTAACGCCATATACCTTTCAGCTCGTAGCAATCGGTCTAATCGCGGTATCGACGATGTCGGCCGTGGCAGCAAGTGCCATGGACGCCCAGGACGACTCGGGGCGTTTGGTGGCCTTGATCGTGCTGGCGGTCACCGCCGCCGTCACCATCGCTATTGTCATCTACGCGCAAATAGCTACGTGTTCTTCGAAGATAAGACCTATATTTGTGGTAAGTAATGAATATAAGTACCTCGATATTTTTCTAGCAAGAACGAGAGATTGACAAAATTAAACATCGACATAACTGCTATCGATGAGTTCATCATGTTCTCATAAAAATGCGAACTCCGCAAAAACAGGTAACCAAGAAATACAGGACCCATCTAGGCTTTGTTATAAATATTTTATATTTCATATTAATCATTTCCTATGGCTTTAGATCATATTTTATTAATCTTTGCAATTTTGATGGGTACTAAATACCTACTAGATATGAAAAAAAATTACGTATCATTTTGAGTATGATTTGCATTCATGTAATTTATCTCAAAGCAACGGCAATTTTTTTCTTTTCAATAAGACTTATCGATAACTGTTATGTCGATGTTTAATTTTGTCAATCTCTCGTTACTGCTAGAAAAATATCGAGGTATAGTAATGAATTATAGGTTGTGTATGTATGTAGACATTAAGGGACGGTGAAGCCTATGAAATATGTATCTATATCGGATATTTCATAAGTTATATTTATTATGATCGTATAAAATAGATTTCGAAATAACCCAACATTCAGTTTTACCCCAACCCTAGTTCCATTAAGTAGATAATTTTCCGACAGAAATTTTTTATTAAATTATTATGTCATTCGATTTTCATTTCGTAAATTATTATTTTAGGTTCACATAAAACAATAAACCACGTGTAAATGTTTTATAAGTTGAAAAAACAGTGTTGAATATAATAGAACAATTACGACCATAAAAATGTTTCTACTTACGTAAGTAAGTACCTATAAGCACTCAGACAAATGCATCACGGTGTTGGATATAAAAATGACATTTATGTAAGGAATGTGACGAAGTTGTAATGATTAATTTCCCCATTGTAACCAATGTAAATGCCTCCATATTTCTATTTTCAATGAAAGTGGCTGACTAGATTAGATTAGTAACTCAACAAGTCAACAGTCCAGTAGCTGAACCAAGGATTCGTAGCAAGTAGGTCCTCAAGCCGTGTAGTGACGGCAATAAGAATACTTTTGTCATCACTCCAACTCCTCCGGCGGGTGTCGTAAGAGTAGACTAAGGGATTGAAGTGTCACTGACCATTATTTGATACAAGATTGATGATGGGCAGCAGCGTCATCATAGTGGACACATTACTGCGATCGCCAGTCCGCTTGCCCAGCGTGGCGATTAATGCGATTATGGGTATTTTCCTCCTAATGTGTTGTCCTCCCAGTGGATACTACTATCATATGCTGATTATGAGGTCCTCCAGCCCGCTTAAATGACGTCATCGTTAAAAAACAGGGAAAATGTGACGTGTGTTCTAATTTTTTTCGCGAAGTCAACCTTTCGCGCCTACATTTTTACAATTTAGGCATCTCTTTTTACTGGCAAATTGATTTACCTACCAGACTAATTCTAATTCCTTGATTGTACATAGTACAAGGTCAAGATCGGCCAAGAGTACCTGAACCTTAAGTGCTGTAGTGTTATGTTAATCGGCCAGGCTAAAGGCCTTGCGTTAATAATACCTCTTCAAGTTCACTGGACGTGTATTGGCCTATCACGCGATCCTTCAGGCTTTCTTCGTGAAATTGCTTAATTGATAATGTCTGGTAATAGTTCTTTCTTGATTAAATTTTACCTATGGATATTAGGTTAGGTATATCTCTCACACTTTTATGCCCCGGCCACGACATTGGTCTAAGGCGACCAGCGGCGAGCGAATCCATGAGTTGGAGCGGGATGCCGATATGGGTACGAGAAGGAACACCATACGTTTTCCGCTAAGCCGGTCGCCTTAGACCGAAGTCGTGGCCGCGGCGTTACATACTCAGACCTTCAACCTCCTTTTAGACGCGAAAAATCAACCCCAATAATAAAGGAGTGACCAAACCGCGGCCTACAAACGGTGACGGTACGGAATCGCTTCGCATCGTGTCCATAGCATTTTTAACGCGTACTAGCTACACTGCCGCTTAAATCGGTGACGTTACATAATCGCATTGCAGTGACGCGCCCTAAACGTCATAACTTTTCCGCATGCTTTCCAGCGGCAAATATGCAGTGGCAACATGATTGTATCTACCCCGTGACATGTCATGTGCCCTTACGAAATATTTTTGACGCGAACTATTTAATTTTATTACAAAGTTGCGTTAAAATTTTATTAAAAACACAGCACCGCGATCGCACGGGTGTGCCCTTCATATACCGTCATATACCGTTTAGATTATAAATAAATAAATATCTTGGGGGCATCTTATACAAATCGACCTAGTCCCACGGTAAGCTAAATTAAGGCTTGTGATGTGGGTACCAAGCGACGATATACTATATAATAGATAGATATATTATATAGATACTTACAATTACATGCATAGACAGCCAGCCATGACCAAGGGACAAATATTTGTGATAAATAAATACACAAATTATGCCCTCGCCGGGATTCGAACCCGGAACCTCCAGCTTCGTAGGTTACTGTTACTACCAACTAGGTTATGGAGGCTGACCATTCACCATATCACACCATATCATTTTTCAAGCGGCAGTGTAGGGAGCACGCGGTAAAAACGGTACCTACGCATACGATGCGTCACAGCGATTCCGTAGCGTCTCCGTTTTTTAAGCTGAGGTATGGTGGCACCTTAATGCTAGGTGAATTTTTTTAATTTAATCATACGACATACTTGATCATGACTTCCAAAATAAATAAGAAAACCTTTGATACGTTCCAGAAAATCAATAGGTTTATTTTATTATAGGTAGACAAGGGGGATGCCCTTACTCATAGATGTTTCCTAACTTACTAAGCCGCTAAATACTATTTGCCCCTTTCGGTTTTATCATTTTGTCTGTAAGAGCGAAAGGGACAAACAATACTTAGCGGCTTGCTAAGTTAAGAGACGTTTATGAATAAGGACCCATGTTTTTGACTTTAATTTTGAGGGCTATTTATGGCTCTTAACTAAGAAGGATTTGATAATGTGCCTACCTAACACTTGGTATTTCTCTCACGTGCTTGTGATTGGCTCAGGGAGGTGTAATTTGCTTCTGCTATGCTATTCTCTTATTCACACATTCGACGCTGCGTTCGTCAACGAGCTCGACGACGGCGACGAGACAGCCTTCACTTCGACGTAGAGCGCAGCGCTGCAAAAAACGGTATTTACTAACGTAGAACAGCTCGTCGTCGAATTGTAGGCGGTAATTCTCGACGCAGTGTATAGTTCCAGCTCACGCCACATTCGTCGCCGAGCTCTACTTAGTGTCGTTTAAAGTGCATTACCTAGTGAATACCATTTTTAGGCTCGACGCTGCCGCAGCGTTGACACAGCGCTGTTAGCAAGGCGGTTTCCTTAGTGAATAACACTACTGACGTGATTAAAAATTCATGAAAATCATCTTCACACCGGTTTCTATCACCAGGCAGCGGTAGTCCTGACAATCCTGGCGGTGATCCAGGGAATCATCGCAGGCGCATCGGTTCGGGTGTCGCCGAAAGACGCCGACCACATCCTGCAGTCTTTGAGGGACTCCTTTGACCTAGCGTCGAAGCAGCACAGTCCTAGACACCTTAAGATGTGGTCTACTACTCAGAACTCTGTAAGTAAATGAGTTGATTAAGACAGTGACTTCTGGCTTCCATTATTTGGCAGGTGACAGGACCTCTTTTTAACAGCCCAACATTTGACCCCAAACGCGACACTATCATACATAAGTTACATAACCCTGTACTGTTTGTTACTACATACATTTGCATTAGTCTCAATGCCTACCCGGCCCGTAAAATGTAAAAAGGGGATAGAAGCACTACAGATGAAATCAGGTATCATATTCAAAGAACGTTCAGATATCCGAGAAACTCGTAAAACATGATTAGATCAAATTCTTGTGACCATAAATTTACCTGGTAAAAGTATTAACTCATGACTTGCTACGCAAAAAACCCTTTTGGCATCGCCATCATCTTTATGTTTCATCGGTACCTGCTGTTAGCATACCTATTCGTATGTGGGACTCAGACAAAAACATTATTCTCTCTGCTCAAATACTGGCCACAAAATACTGTAATATCAGTTACCAATTATTATGTGTGTTGTTATTATAATTAAAAAGATTGAAGCATCCACATATCTACCTAAAGGGCTAGGTCCTATGTCATACTTGTCTTTGATTAATTAATATTAAAACACCCAAATGAATTGGTAACTGATGTAACAGTCTTGTGTCTTTGCTAGCAATGTACCAAGGAGAAGTGTATGAAAATAGTTGCGAAACTTCTATAGAGAATGTTCTCGGCAATTTAAAATTTACAAGCAATCTAATCATGCCAAAACCGTAGTGTATACATGCCTTTTAAGGTATATTTTACGCCTTATTTACTCCATTGTGAAACACAATATTATTCATAACACTTTTTTATAAGTTCTCATGGAAACATTCTCAATGAGAACTTACCCTTAAATTCTCATGAAAATTATTGGAAATTTCCGAGTATATTCTCGCAATTTTGAGAATGTTCTACAACTTGTACATTAGTAGATACGACGATGATAATTGGTGATGATAATATTAACTCAAACATTTCCCTCGTATGCGTACATTGCGACTAGTAGTCTTCTCCCTTCTAACCCAAAGCTATCTTACAGTTCCACTGCTGCGGCTTCCAATCCCCATACGACTACGGCCACAACGGCCTTCAGGTGCCAGACGTGCCCATCTCCTGCTGCCCCACCTACGACCCTGACCGCTCCGACCTGCTGCAGGAGAAGGAGCGGTACATATGCAAAGACAGGAGGGAATTTTATGAGACAGGTTGGTTATAGAAACATTATAGGATGGACAAGGTTTACGTTTAGTTTTATGTTTTATTTATTTTTAAGTCTTGTGTGTGTAATAATTTGTGTATATGTCGTAGGATGATTTGATAATTCGAATCTTCGCGAAAATCCTAGGTTGATACTTCGAATCTTCGCAAAAATCCTAGGGGTTTTGCATACTAACCTCCCTAACCTAACCTATTATCCGCGTTTTCGCAAAACCCCTCGGATTTTCGCGAAGACTCGAAGTATCAAATCATCCTACGACATGTACATTTTTTGGTATTTTTGTTGTAAAGTGACTAACTCAAATGGCCAAAACAGAAGACCAGCGCTGGCTCTGCTGGCAAAATGCTGAGTTTTGGCCATTTCGAGACAAAATTTCGTGTTTACTATTTTGTTTTGTTTCTACTGTGTCTCGAATAAACGTTATTTCTTTCTTTCTTTACAAGGTGGACTAGGGTGAATATCTGAGCGTTTCAACCGCCTAATTTTGGTGGCATCATTTTTGCCAAAGTTTCTATTCTTTACAATGTGCTACTTTGTCATTGGAAGGAAGCACGGTACCTTATACAAATGACGAAGTATACACTGAGACAGTTAGAAACTTCGCCAAAAATGATGCCACCATAATTAGGCGGTTGAAACGCTCAGATATACACCCACGTATGCCCTGGTGGAGGTCGCAGGAGTCCACTGGATGCGGACGGCGTAAGACCGGTCATTGTGGCAATCTTAGGGCGAGGCTTAGCTTATGTTCAGAAGCCGATATGATGATAGGATGCAACACCGCAGAAGACCCAAACAGTGAAAGCTTGGAACGGCCAAGCTAAAGTTGGACTGGGCTGGTTATGTCTGCATGCCGGATTATTTATGGGTTAAGCATCATCATAAGTGGGCATTTTCACTTTTTAGATCACCCAATTAGCGTGAAGATACACATAAACAGGTTGTCTTTACGTAGCAAATTTGTTTTTCCGTTTTCTCCAAAAAAACATGGTAAAAGCTATAATGTTTCACGGTTTAATATACTCCAGAGACCGAGTACTATCAGCTGTAAAATTATCTGCATCTAATAAATTAGGACCTTATATATTACAATAAATGTTAATTCTATTATTTTAGCAAAATAGTGTAATTTTCTCATCAGTTTCTTAATTTTTCCGCGTATAACTTGATTTTTAATGTGAGAAGGGACAAGGTTTTAGGCATTAAAAAGTATTTTTGCTCAAATTTCCATAATCGCCACTCCTAATACGTCTAAACGCGTAGTTAATAGGAGAGGCCTACGTTCAACAGTGGACTGAGATAGGCTGATGATGAGATGTGATACTTTTAGGACAATATAGTGCCGTGTGGTGACAGCAGTAAGAATACGTTTGTCACCACCCCAGCTCCTCCTGCAGGTGTCGTAAGAATCGACTAAGGGATTGAAGAATCACTCATCACTATTTGATAAAAGATTGATAATGGGCAGCAACGTCATCATAGTGGACACATTACTGCGATCACCCATCCGCTTGCCCAGCGTGGCGATTATGGGCATTTACCTCCTAATGCTATACGCATAGTTAATAGGAAAGGCCTACGTCCAGCAGTGGACTATCATAGGCTGATGATGAGGACAATACATATATACAATCGTCAAAGTTTAAATCAATATATTTTAACCCTCATTTTATTGTTTTGTTTCTAGGATGCAGCGGCGATGTGGTGATGCTTATAAGAGAAACGGCTCAATGGGTGTTCCATGTTGCTATTATTCTCATAATTCTGGAGGTAAGTATAGTATAATCCACAGAATTAGATTTGGATAGAAGAAACAAGTTCATTCATTTGTATGGCGGCCGAGCGTGTCAGATTTTGTACTGAAGTTGTTACTTGCCTATGATTTTAAATATGTCTCAGGCCCTTGAGTATTCATATTTTTTGTGTTGTTGCAATTAATATTACTTAAGGAGGCATTATTAATGTGTTTGTTTACTTCAACTTACAAAATTTGACGCCCGAAAGCTGCAAGCTGCGATTAAAGACGGACAACTCAGTGGATTTAACCGAGTTCATTTGACACGCTAAGTAGATACGTTTGCTTAATCTATGGTATATATGACATCTGTGGTATAATCTTTGTATAGTAAACATACAGGGTGTTATTTTTGATATGAGTTAAATTTAAATATTAGATAGTAAATAAAATAATCCGTTGTGCATCTATCCGAAAGTACGGTATTACTAACGAGAGTGTTAGAAGAAGTAGCTTTTAATGACTCAAATTTGTATGTCAGAATACATACAAATTTGAGTCATTAAAAGCTACTTCTTACCAACAGTGATGCATACCTACAATGTTTTTAATCACACTTGCGGACAAAAAACGTTTAAAGCCAAAATATTATTAAATGACGTATATTACGAGTACCTATGTTTTTCTTACAGTAAGTACAGTCGCCATCACTGCCATCAGATATAGGCGGCCAGACCAGGGTGCCGACAAATAAATGAGCCAAGCCTCTATTCTCAAGGCGTAGACTCATCTTCAAATATTTTTGAGCACCACAGCTCCGACATTTCTGTTGGCGACTGTACATGCAATATTATTAGGTATACTCTTTGGCTTAAAATTTTGATAAGTGCGTATTAGGTTCAAATTTTCACTAAAATGCAATGAAGCTATGAAACAACAAATCTACCACACCATCCATTCATACAATCTACCATAGATCGAAATTATATCATTTATCATAGTTCGTTCGATGGATATCAGCAGAATTAATATTTTTTTAGTAAGGTATATTATTTTTTATAAATCTACAGAGTGAACGATATGAAGTGACCAATTTCAAAGGACTGCGATTTATTAGTTGCAACAATTAATATAAACAAATAGAAAAGTAGAAAAAACAAGAGAAAAAACATACATATACATTTTGTGATTAACTGTACTTTAAGTCAATACGACTACCTTTTGCCTTGAATATGGTCTTCAAATGGTAAAAAAATATTTGCTCGCAGTACGTTTGTGATTAAGTGGACCACTTGATTTCGGACTTTTTATCTAGTCTATTTTGAAGAGAAAGGTGAGAGCAATTAAACATGCTAGTATACCTTCTACTTGAAGTGGTAGTGGTATGTGGTATGTGCCAGTGAAATACTATTGCTTTCTTCATTGCATTTACCTATACTAGCATGTTTAATTGCTCTCACCTTTCGTCCGAAACTCACTGCACTGGAGAAATGACACGGTTTTCAGCCATTTTTGGTTCTTACGAGCTTTATATTATAAGCCGAAGCTCAGTCGCGTTCTTATGTTTGCGGTCTATCACCCAAATCTTTGCGTGCCTAAGACTTCAGTGCGGTGTCCAAAACATATTTCCGATTATTATCGGTCCGCTATTATTTAGACACCAGACTTAATAAAATCTACTTCGTGACACTTCATATCGTTCACCCTGTATAGCCCGTGGTAAGTTCAACACAATATCAAAGACCTTCTCAGATTTTAAAATTGTTTTTATTTTCAGCTTCTTTCAGCAGCGTTTGGAGCGGCTGTGGTTAAGAAAAGAAAAGAAATCGCTGCGTCATAAAGTGACAAAGAAAATAATGAAGATAAAGAAGCTAAATGATGATCAGCTCGCCAAAAAAATATAATGTACCCATTGTGCCAAATCTGCCATAAAATCATAAAACAAACAAACTGGCTAAGATCTCGGATTAATTGAAATATGTAACTTATTTTTATATTGCAAACTTCATTGTAAAAAACTTTATTTTACTAATTCACAAAGTAAATTACGATGATGAATCTTACAAGGTCATTTTATTTTATCATATGCAACGTAATATTCAGTTCAGCGCCATCTATACAGACAAGTACGCATTAATTGGTCAATCTGCGGCGCACACAGTACATAGCTGAGGTCTGATTACTCGACCTTGTAGTACGTGATGAGCAACATAGATGGCGCTTATAGTTAAACTACATTATTTCAATTTAGGATCTGTTAAATAAATGGATCTAATAGAGATCGTTTTTATTCCTTCTAATGAACAACGCTTAATAATTTTAATCGTTATTAAATTCGTGTCTAATTTCGAGTAATACACTAAATAATTTCAATTTTCTTTATGTAAGCATCGGTGGTTCAGTGGTAGAATGCTCGCCTGCCACGCGGGCGGCCCGGGTTCGATTCCCGGCCGATGCATCTTTTTTACACTAATAAATTGTTCTGATAATTTGGCCACAGAATCTTCTGGACGGTGTTCTGCCTTTTCGCCGAATTTTTTTTGGCCGTTTTTCATTTGCCAACCAACGTTTCGCCGAACTTTTACTTTGACAACTAACGATTGGCAAATTTTTGTATGACAACGTTTTACTTGGCAGAATTATTGTAAAGCAGATTATTATAACGCAACTAAACTTTTGGCGGACTTATCATTTGTCAAATGGTTCACTTGACCGAACAACTCATGAACGAATAACGTTTCGCTGATGCAACAGTTGCCTTTTCATACATTTGGCAAGTTACTAAGAAGCCTACCCATACTTAATTCTTTTTTTGGCAAACACAGAAAAAAACTATTTTTACTATTACTTATATGGATAACCAGAAGGAAATAATGAGCGAGCGAGCGAAGCGAGTGAGCAAAGCCCTCCAGTGCAGATCCGACTTGGCCGGGTTAGGTTAGAAGGTCAGGCGGGAGCGAAGCGTAGCGAGCTCCCGCCTGACCTTCGAGGCTATTTTTTTTTTTCGTCCCGAAAAATAAATATGCTAGTATTCATATTGTATAAGAAAATAATAAAAAAAAATAGAAAAAGGAGGCATTTCAAAAAAAGGTAGTTGTATAAAATTTGCCCCAAGTGAAAATGGCATCCTTGTAAATAAATTCCCTCAAAAGTTGATAGAAGACTCGGTAGGTATCGCAGCTTTTTCGAAATCCAATACGCATATTTTAGGTACACGATCGATTCCATTTTCATTGCCGTATTCTATAGTACGGTCAAATCGTACATTAAACTCGCAAAACATGTAGTAAAGCTGCATTTTTGGTATGTTGTTTAGACACCGTAGGGCACTATAAAACCACATTTTGCAAGCAAAAAAAGTTGTGCTAGTTACGTAATACGTGAAAAACTGCGAAATTTACGGTCATTTTTCATTTTCTGATTTTTATTAAAAAAACCTTACGTTTTTTGACATTATATGTTAGGAAGCGTTTAAAGATTAATAAATTTCCAACAAGTTGAGCTAACATGTAATACCGTAGATCTTATAGTTTAAGAGATTTGCGACTTCTTAAAAGTACTCTTTTTTGTCAACCAACGCTATTTTGAGTTTTCCTAACGATTTCGGCTTAATATCGCCTCACCTAATTATGCTACGAAAAACATGCAATAATGACCTTATAGCGCACTTAATATTCTTTCGTTAAAGGGTAAAATCATGTCAGCAAACTTTGTAATTGAAAATAAAAACGCGTAATTCAAAAGGCAGTAGGCCCGCTATCTAAGTTTTTCATACAAATCGCAAGTCGTGTTGCAAAGCTGCAATTTTAGTATATTATATAGGCCCTATACGGACGTACAAAAATGTATATTACAAGAAATACAAAAAAGGAATTTCGGCATAAGACGAAAAAAACTGAAAAATTATTGGACTTCTTTTACTTTTTGACGTTTAATTAAGAAACTATTATCTTTTTGATACTAATTGCTACAAAACTTAAAAAGAATATTAAATTTGAAAGGATTTGAGCTACCTTGCATTACTCTAAATTATATAGATTTAGAGATACGACATTTCAAAATGTGCCCTTCATTAAGTTAAGAAAATAAATGCATGTTTTGAAGCCTCGTATACCCCCAACTATAAGACTTACAGTAATTGTTATCGGCTCAATTTGTTCCAAATTTAATGTAGTTGTTATCTACAATTGTCAATTACTTTTTTTTTCTTAGCGCGAACGTTATGCCAATATTTAGTGAATAGCTTTAACGTAACCTAAAATTTGTTTAATTTTTGATAAAAGGGCACTTTATGAAATGTCGTATCTCAAAATATATATAACTTACGGTGATGCAATGTAGCTCAAATCCTTTCAAATTTAATGTTCTTTCTTAGTTTTATAGCAATTAGTATCAAAAAGATAATAGATTTTTAGTTAAACGTCAAAAACTAAAAAAAGTGCGAATTTTTTTCCGTTTCTTACGTCCTATGCCCAAATTATTTTTTTGTTTTTCTTTTAATATGCATTTTCGTATATATCTATAAGGCCTTTATAATATACCAAAATTGCAGCTTTGCAACTCGACTTGCGATTTGTATGAAAAACTTAGATAGCGGGCCTCCTGCCTTATGAATTTCGCGTTTATACTTTCAACTACAAAGTTCACTGACCTAATTTTACCCTTAAATTAAAGAATATTAAGTGCGCTATAAGGTCATTATGGCATGTTTTTCGTAGCATAATTAGGTGAGGCGATATTAAGCCGAAAATGTTAGCAAAACACAAAATTTTATCTAGTTTACAAAAAGGAGTACTTTTTAAAGTCTCGAATCTCTAAAACTATAAGACCTACGGTAATGCATCTTAGCTCAACGTGTTGGAAATTTATTAGTCTTTAATCGTTTAATAACATATAATATCAAAAAAACGTAAGGTTTTTTAAATAAAAATCAGAAACTAAAAAATGGCTATAAATTTCGCAGTTTTTCACGTACTACCCAGCTAGCACAACTTTTTTTTGCTTGCAAAATGTGGTTTTATACTGCCCTGTGGTGTCTAAACAACATACCAAAAATGCAGCGATACTACTTGATTTGCGAGTTTAGGGTAAAATTATGTACGATTTGACCGTACTACTATTATTAGTTGCACAAATAATATTACGTAGTTGCTAAACGAAATTGTATGTAATGAAACATTTGGTACACAATAAACAACGAAGTGTATATTACGTCAAGTAAAACATTCGGCCACATGAATGTTGCCATTTTGAACATTTGCTTTGTAAAACACGGACCAAATGTTAAGTTGGTAACTGTGAGGTTGGCAAATAAAACAAAACATTTTAATAAGTTGGGAAATGAACATTCGGCGAAGTAAAATTTCGCGAAACGTGAGTTGGGAAGTGATATTCGACCATATAATTTTCGGCGATAAATAAGAGAACCCTTCTGGACTCTATTTTCGTACTTGTTAACACCTTTGCTGCGCAACTAGCTTAACACTTAATTAACCATACTTTGTAAGGGGTCGCCCCTACCGTACCGCATAACGTGTTACTGTTAATTTATGCTCTTAATTAGTTTTATATTATTAATTTTTCCCACGACCGGGTCGCGTTTTAAAGTTACAATTTACAATTTTGCTGTTTGCCTCTCTTTCTAGCCAATATGTGCATGCGTTACAGAGGCAAACATCAAATTAAATTGTAAATTGTAACTTTATAAAACTCAACCCTGTGAGCGGAATAGATAGAATAGTATTTTATGCAACCCTTGTTTAAATAAGAGCGGTCAAAAAAGGTGAGTGAGAGTCGTGGGTAACAATTCGAGGCGAAGCCGAAACGACCACACACATATTTTCAAATAAAATTGTAAATTTGAGAAATATTCTTAGTCATACACATTTTTATTAGGTCGTGTAATGGTTGCAGCTAGTGAAGGGTCGGGGGTCAATGAAACCACGATTTAAAATACAAAAAAAAACTATAATGTCCGTTCCTAACAGCACTGAGTAAATTGAGCGCAAGAAGGGGGAAAGCACTGGCCTGAACAGGTTTTGGTAGCTCCGGTAGAATTAGTAGCACTAGGCAATGGCAGGCTGTGACACTACACGGCAGGTTGCTTGAACAGCCGGCGACTCCGATAGGTATCAGTGGCCCGTGGTTATAGTGGCCGGGTTCCACCGTCTGCGGCAGCTCAGATAGTCTGGTATTTGATCCTGGAAGCCCCGTAGGTAAGCATTAGAAGCAAGCCTTGTCGGACCGTTCAGGGCCAGTGTTGAAATTTGCATTTTAAGCGCATCAGCTAGCTCAACTTACAATTTAATACATTTAAACATATTTTAGCACTTGCACAGCTCTAATTTGCAATTAAATATAAAATGTAAACTCACCCCAGCGGGAAAATAGCTCGACACTAATTAAAAGTAGGATTATAGGCAACACAGCATGCTAGGTGTCCCGTATAATAATTTAATTTGATTTAAAGCGATACGTGCTCCGCCTCGGACAGCTGGGAGCGGTGTGAGGGCAGAGAAAACCGAATGATGCGCTCGCGCATCTTCGTATATGTTCGGAGGCGCGCTAGGGTACCGCGCCTGGCCGCTTACGGCAGCGCACGGCTAGAAAAACCATTAGCAGTTAGATTCATTGTCGCGGTTCCGTACACTAATTATATAATTACGCGTATACTAAAATTACGACGTTACAGTATTCCCCGCCAAACGAGAGGATTTGCAATCTTTAATGGAAATCCGTCTGCCTACTTACTCTGTGTAACTGGTTAACTTTAGGTCTTTGATATGCCAACATCCGATAGACTGACCAGATTCATCACTCAACTCGTATACCAAAGGTGACCGTTTACCAATGACCTTGCATTTTATAAATTTAGGAGCCAACTTTTTACTAAATCGTTTGTCTTTATCACTTTGGTAAAAGGTTCTCTTCCAAACTACGTCCCCAACATTAAACTCCGCTGGCCTTCGTCGAAGATTATAAGTGTCACAGTTTCTAGAATGAGCTTGCAATAATGACGCCTGTACTTTGTCAAAGATTCCCGCTAAGACACCCAGATTTTCCGCATAAGCATCGCGAGGCTGAAAGATAACACTGTCACACTGTACATTGACATAGTGCGAACCACAGGTAACCAACTCCCGACCGTGCACAAGGAATGAAGGAGAATAACCTGTCACAAGATTGACCGAGTTGTTAATCGCGAATTGGATTTGAGGAATTAGCTGATCCCAAGTACGATGATCTTTATCAATAAATGTCGATACTGCAGTCATAATAGTTTTATTATACCTCTCCACAGTGTTTACATGCGGTGAATATTTAGGGGTAAAATGCACGTTGGGTACTTTATATTTAGTAAGCATATTTTTTAATGTGGTGCTTATAAACTGTTTCCCGTTGTCGAGAATTACCGTTGCCGGAACACCATGTACGAGAAATACATTCTCCTCTAGTATTTTAGTAACAACCGCAGTAGTAGCTCGTCTAATGGGAAACAACAGGCAGTATTTACTAAAGCAACACGTAACAACAAACAAGAAGCAATTTTGTTTTCTTGAGGCCGGCAGAGGCCCCACTAAATCAATACTTATAGCTTGGAATGGCCTAGAGCACTCCTTGGGGCGACCCATCTCTCCCAGCGGAGGATGGTTCTGATGCTTATGAGCGATACAAGTGTTACAAGAAGCTACAAACTTTACCGTGTCAGCATGCATACCTGGCCAATAGTACCGTAGTGCCAGGCGTTTGTAGGTTTTAAAAATACCAAGATGTCCGGCATTGGGCTGGCAATGATTTTCTGTGAGGACTGATTGTATTGCTTCGGCTGGTACCACTTCTTTCCAGTCGAATTCTTCCCGCAAGGGACAATTGCTTTTCATTAATCGGAAAAGTTTCCCATCCTTAACCATGTAATTAGGAAACGAGGTAGGAGACGTTTGACAGCCATGGTAAATATTTAAGTACCACTGATCCGCCGACCGGTCAGCGATGGTGTTATTATCGATAGCAGAAATGGGGCAAGCTCGCGATAACGCATCTGGTATAACATTATCTTTTCCACGTCGATGTTTTATTTCAAAGTTGAAAGACGATAATCGTACCCCCCAGCGTGCGAGGCGCCCAGTCGGGTTACTAAGATTTAGAAACCACTTAAGCGCGGAATGATCTGTATACACGATGAATTTTTTACCATTATCGAGATAACATCTCCAATGTTCTATAGCTACAAGAACAGCAAGGAACTCTCTCTCCGTAACACTGTAATTTCTTTCAGGACCGGTAAGTGCCTTACTCATATAGGCTATGGGACGCTCCACACCATCAATCGTTTGAGTGAGTAGGCCTCCAACGCCATAATCACTCGCATCGGTGTGGACCTCAAAACCCTTGTCGTAGTCGGGACAGGATAAGATAGGAGCGGATATCAGGCACTCCTTTAATTTATTGAAAGCTTCGTCCGCTTCCTTTGACCAAACAAAGGGGGAAGCTTTTTTACTTGTAGAAGTTAATTGATTCAGAGGACCTGCAATAGAACTAAAGCTAGGAACAAATCTTCTGTACCAGGAGGCTGTGCCGATAAATCTTTTGACTTCCTTTTTATTCGCAGGAGTAGGGAAATTGAGGATAGCCTCAACCTTTCCAGGATCTACCTGGAGTCCTTTAGAGTTAACTATATAGCCCAAATATTTTAATTCATTGCGGAAGAAGGTCGATTTTTCTAGGTTTATAGTTAGGTTAGCTGACTGAAGTTTATTGAGCACCTTCTGTAGCAAAGCTATGTGGCTCTGGAAGTCAGAAGAAACTAAGATAATGTCATCTAGGAAAACAAATACCGAGTTTTCAAATTCAGGCCCGTAAAATAGGTGGTCTACTAGTCTTTGCATTGTCGCTGGCGCGTTAGTTAAGCCGAACGGCATTGTGACAAAGCGAAATGTCCCACGGGAAGAAACGTAAAACGAGGTTTTATCGCGGTCCTCTTCTGCGATTGGGATTTGCCAGAAGGCTTTTGACAAATCTATACTACTTAAATACTTTGCGTTCTTAAGATTGTCTAAGATTTCAGAAACGTATGGAAGTTTATAAGCGTCCTTGCGTGTTACAGAATTAAGTTTCCTACTATCCAAGCAAAATCGCAACTGCCCATTTTTCTTTGGTGTAAGCAAAACAGGTGATGACCACGGACTCTCACAAGCCTCTACAACGCCGAGTTTTATCATCTCATCTAATTCGTCACAAATAATACGCATCTTCTCTGGAGGTAATCTATAGTAGCGTTGTCGTATAGGAGGAGAGTCCCCGGTATCAATGTGGTGCTTAATTAAATGCGTACGGCCCAGTCCAGCAACTTCGGTAGATATAGCCCCAAACTTTTTAATTACACCTTCAGCAGTTGACCGCTCAGAATCGCTCAGATCATCTAGTGTATGCAGCATAACAGTATTGGTCTCGATTGCACTGATTTGTTTTGGAACTGGTGACAATAATACCGTGTCACAGCACTTAGGAAACAAGTGAAATTTATCCCAAAAGTCCACCCCCAAAATTAGCGGTGACTTAACTTCGGGTATAATGTACGCTTTTAATATGTGGAATTCGTTGTTAAAAACCACGGGAAGATTAATGTAGCCTAAGGTTTTCATCGGATAGCCGCTAGCATTTCTAAACGAGTCAGATACGTTAGAATCAGTAAGTTTACAGATTGGCAGGCCAGTAGAAGCAATAAAGTTTAGGTGCGAATTCCTTCCAAATACAGTGGCAGATGAACCAGAGTCCAACAATCCCCACAACAATTTATTATTGACATTAATAGATACATAGGGACGCACATCATCAGTCGGCCTTTTATCAAAGATTGTTGCAATAGAGTAGCTTTTAAAGAAAACTTGAATTGTATTCAGCCATTTTTGCCAGTCCTTTGCATCAAATTTTGAGTTGTTATTGCAACAATCTTTGATTATGTTTAGTTTTTTGAAGCATTATTATGGTCTGAGTTGCAATTAGGGCAGTTTGGGAAAATATAATCCTTAAGGCCGCATTTAAAACAAATTGGGTAACGATCTTGCTTACATTCTCTCAGCGAATGCTCATTATTCCGGCAACGTGGACAAAATTGAGCCTTCGCATTAGAGGTACTTGCTCTTTGATTAATAGCTGCCACAGGCGTGATATTTACATTAGGTTTGTAATCGCGGTTATAAGAGTTGTAAAACCCCTTACGTTCAGAAGTGTTGTAGTTGTTTTTAAAAAATGGTGTCCTTGACTCAGATCTGGTGTAGGCCAAGTCCGGAGCCAAGGTTGCATTTGTAGTTCTAGGTGGTTCGCGAAATTGCGATGACAGGCATTGAATTTTTTCGAAGTTAAGGCAAACCTTGCGGAGAGTTACAATAGAATCTATACCATCTACATACGACGCCAGCACCGTCGAATAACATGGTCTTATGTTATGCAACAAAATATGTAATTTCTCCTGTTCAGGAATTGGTGACGTCAACCGCGAGAACAACTGACTCATAACAGCTAAATAAATAGTAATATTCTCCTGTTCCCCTTGTGTTCGGCTACGTATCTCCGTCATAAGCCTGTAATCGTAATCAAATGGACTAAAGTCTGAAACGAGCTGAACGACCAGGTCGTCCCAGTTCCTAACGGTGTCCCGCATACCCCGGTACCAGTGTAGCGCATTACCCGTAAATATTTCGGAAGCATGCATTAGTAATTTTTCTGAGGGTAGATTCCTCGCTGTTTTATACTCGTGTATTCTCTGTACAAAGGCATGGACGCAAGTTCTGCCATCATATTTAATTTTTAAATCACTAAACTTTGTGTGATCACATTGCACAGAAACTACAGTATGTCCGTCCTGCGAGGAAGACTGTTGCACAGCGGGTTCGGGTGTAGCACCTGTGGTAGGTTGTCTATTTTTAAGTGATGCCATTTTTGCAGATTGAGCAGAAAATTCTTTTTGAATTGCCGTTATGACCGGAATTTGAGTAGTGTCAGTATTGTCTATTCGCCTCAACCGATGATAAATATGATTATGTAACGCCGTTGTACGTTGGAATAAGTTGTTATCATATTTTTCCTCCAGCGAGTTAATTTTAATAACAAGTTCAGACAAGCTCGCACGCACGCCCTCACAGTCTACCTTTGAATCAATAGCAGAATCGAGAATATCTTCATTTGGCACCAACAGCACCAACTTGTTTATTTGTTTACGCAACCCTAATACGGTCGCTGCTGGTTCCCCACCTCTGATAAGTACTTCATACGTTAATTCATTTTTATTTAACATAAAATATTTTATGGGGTGAGTTTCCATTTCAATTGTCTTTTCGTAACAATTATTATAGGGTAGATTTAACAATATCAACACGCTTATGGATAATAATTTTGCACAATTGATAATTCCTAATAATATAGTTGATAAAAGCTTTCACACATTACTGCATTAAAGTTAAGAATTATCGTAAATTAGAGCACGATTCGGTGATACTAATTTCGCTGCGAAATAGGTAACATACAATTCATAAAATAAGGCAAACCGTTACGTAAACTTACCCTCACAATTTATTCAATATTAGAAAATAACCTACAATTAATACAAAGCAGCAATTTTGAAAAGTACCCTTAATTTGTTTTTTTTGAAATTCACTAATATATGGCAAGAAATAATTACACAATATTCTACACAATAATCAGCTAATTCCATACATGAAGTAAAAAAAGGGTAGAACGTACCAGTTTACAGCCGCACTCGAAGATTAGATACCTCCTCGTTCACAATAGTGCACCAGCAAAGTGGAGATGAGAGCTAGATAGACCTGATTTTACCCAGTGCCGTTGGAACTAAACAACCACGTAAGGGCGCCACTGTAATGGTTGCAGCTAGTGAAGGGTCGGGGGTCAATGAAACCACGATTTAAAATACAAAAAAAAACTATAATGTCCGTTCCTAACAGCACTGAGTAAATTGAGCGCAAGAAGGGGGAAAGCACTGGCCTGAACAGGTTTTGGTAGCTCCGGTAGAATTAGTAGCACTAGGCAATGGCAGGCTGTGACACTACACGGCAGGTTGCTTGAACAGCCGGCGACTCCGATAGGTATCAGTGGCCCGTGGTTATAGTGGCCGGGTTCCACCGTCTGCGGCAGCTCAGATAGTCTGGTATTTGATCCTGGAAGCCCCGTAGGTAAGCATTAGAAGCAAGCCTTGTCGGACCGTTCAGGGCCAGTGTTGAAATTTGCATTTTAAGCGCATCAGCTAGCTCAACTTACAATTTAATACATTTAAACATATTTTAGCACTTGCACAGCTCTAATTTGCAATTAAATATAAAATGTAAACTCACCCCAGCGGGAAAATAGCTCGACACTAATTAAAAGTAGGATTATAGGCAACACAGCATGCTAGGTGTCCCGTATAATAATTTAATTTGATTTAAAGCGATACGTGCTCCGCCTCGGACAGCTGGGAGCGGTGTGAGGGCAGAGAAAACCGAATGATGCGCTCGCGCATCTTCGTATATGTTCGGAGGCGCGCTAGGGTACCGCGCCTGGCCGCTTACGGCAGCGCACGGCTAGAAAAACCATTAGCAGTTAGATTCATTGTCGCGGTTCCGTACACTAATTATATAATTACGCGTATACTAAAATTACGACGTTACAGTCGGGTGGGAGACGTCAAAATTAAAAAAGAAACCTCCTTTTTTGGTTTCCTATTCATCTAAAATGACATTTGTTTGGCAACCATGTATTTCATTACGTCTTGCATAATTTTGATTTTAATAGTTTTAATTAAAATCCAAAAATAAATAAATAGTAATAAAACAAATGGGTCAAATTAGTACGACCTTCTGATGGCGGATACAGCGTATTTGTGGGGGCCACGACACTTTAACAGTATGATTTTAAATATTAGATGTCGTAAGAATAAGTACCGAAGTTGGGATCCCAACTAAATTGAGGGTTTTCTCGAAAACGTACGCCACTAGTTGGCGCCACTTAGCCGTAAGGTCCCGCTAAGAAACACAATTATCTAGTTCCAAAGAAAAACTATTTTATTAACTCATACAAACATTTAAACACGAAACTATAGGCGCTCGGAGAATTTAGACAAGTTTCTGGACCTGACGCCTCAGTGCTGCCGCCCTGGTGAACGTCATTCCAGAAAACTCTCATTCCTAACGGCGTTGGTAAACTTTGGTATTTTGGCTTTGGTATATGACATCTAATATTTAAATTTATATACATAGTAGTATTACTTCTTAAAAAAATGCAGCTCAAAAAATAAAACAATAAGAGTTGACCACAATATTTTATGCAACCCTTGTTTAAGAGAGGTCAAAAAAGGTGAGTGGCGTGGGTAACAATTTGAGGCGAAGCCGAAAATTGCTATTAGAAACGCCACGAGCATTTCTTGACTCAGTTAAACAATGTTGCATACAATACTTTTTCTACGACCACACATTTATTTTCAAATAAAATTGTAAATTTGAGAAATATTCTTAGTCAATCGTCACGGTCGGGCGGGGAACGTCAATATTAAAAAAGTGAGCTCCTCTATGGTTTACGATTCATCAGAAATCACATATAAAATTAGGTTGGCAGCCATGTATTTCATTACGTTTTGTATACACGAGGTGTCTTCAAATCCAAAAACGCACTGCGTGTATGCCCGAATGCGTTTATAGTTAATAGACAAGATAGATTGTCTTGACATCTGTAAGGTAGGGGCTTAAAGGTGTGTTCACGACTCTGGAAATGACAAATAAAAGTAGGGGAGTAGAAAAAATAAATATAAATCATATACCTATTTATTTTTATTATTATTACGGAACGGTTGTTTACTCCTCGGCAGTCGTACTGATGTTGACAGATGTCATTGTGACGGTATCTGCGGTGGTGGCGTATTTGGCAGGTGTAGTGAAACTGTACCAATTGAGTTTAGAAATATTAGAATCAATTGCTGTAACAGGCTCTTGCGTTATATTAGCAAATTTTTCTGATGCTTTACGTTTGTCATACTCTTCACTGTCGTCAGTATCTTCACTAGCTTTCGTTCTAGGTGCAGGGCCAGGTGAACTATGAATCAATTTTTCTCTTGATTCCTCAGTATCTTCACCTCTATTCTTAATTTTATGGAGAATTTTATTAAGTTCCTCCAGTTCGTCTAAACTCATGTCATCAATGGAAAATCTGATTCTTCCTGCCCATGATCCTGTAAATGCTTTGATGTAATATTTATTATTTAACAGAAGTAGGTACCTACCCGACATAACAATTAATTAATTTCTACTGATCGACTTAAGAGAGATCGACTTTATGTTTGGCAAAAGAAAGTCACACATCTTTAGTCATTTTATATTTATGAGTGAAAATGAATAATGCGTATTCAAAAAATAGAAGACTTGCTTAAAAAGCAACTTGAAGTAATTTAACGCGGCACATAGGAGTATATGCATTAAAAAACCGCTTAAAAGTCGAAATAGCTAAATCAGTCAAATTCACCGCCTATCGTGTTTTTTACATTCCTGACTAACCGGTCCACCTGATAAAAGGCTTAAAATCTCCCACCCCTCACGAATCCCTGAGCAAGATCGGTCGGAACCTAATTATTGCTACAAGTGTACGATTTTGTTCTCGGCGATTTCATCTTTGCAAAGTTTACTTTTTGTCGTGGTATTTTTATATGGCCGCGGATTGAAAAAAAAGCTTTTGAACCTGGAAGAAGAAGGTATGTACTTTATTATTCTGTAATAGTTTTTGAATATCGGTTATAAATAATGTATTTAAAACCTGATTAATTTGTGTAGTTAAATTTCGATATTTTTACCGTGAAAATTTAAGACAATCGTGTTTTTGTTTATGTGTCAAGACTTGGCAACTTAGTTTTTTTAGACCGAAATAATGTTAAGGTCTATGTACATCGATTGTATAAGAAAAAACTGTCCGCTTACGTCCGCCATTTAGATTTTCAGTAGGTTAAAGTTACAGCGTCATAAACATAATTTTTTTGAATGTCATACTTTGTTGATTTTTGTTACAAATTCTTTGGAAATGTTTCAAGAATTTGGTAAACTGACATTATTCAGCATAATGCAAGCATGTAAGGGAAAGAAAACAGGAACATTTTTTTTCATTTTTGGAAGAAAGACTGATTCGAATTACTCATTATCGTGAGAGAACCCAGCGATCCCAGGCTACGCGATGGAAAAGTGTAACATAAAACCGACCTGCGAAGGCCGAAGGCCGAGGTTCGCACAGGGCCCAGGGCCTGGAATGTTCCCCGCCGCGCGCTCGCCTGCTAGGCCGAAAACCGTGCCGCGGGAGATTCCAATTCCCGGCGATACCCACAAATATATCCGACCCCCATGCAATTCCCTGCACAAATGTTAAGGCACAACTTTGACAAAAATATATTTCCTGGCCTCCCCCCCACAAGAAGAGGCCGCACTGCGCATAATACTATTTTTTAGGGTTCCGTAGTAAACTAGGAACCCTTATAGGTTCGCCATGTCTGTAGCATAGCGCAATGGCCGTTAATACTAGAAATTAGCAATTTGG
>JALPQI010005866.1:0-60239 GCA_025490895.1 Thaumatotibia leucotreta | reverse complement strand
TATCAAATAAACAATGTGCTATATCCAAAAACGTTATACGTGCTGTTAATATTCGAATAACCTGGCCCTTTTAGAGCCTAGTGTAAGAACTTTCGTATAGAAAGCAAATCGTTAAGTCACGATCAACTAGTCATTCTTGGGCGCTTACACAGTTGTTACGTCACGTGGTTGTATTATTGTCATTATAATATATCGATGTTATCGACCTGATTGAAATTAGTTTGGAAAACGTTGGGCAACATCGTAATAGCAAATATGAAGTTGAGACCGATACAGGCGAGAAGCCGCTGCTAATGATATAGTATATTTAAAGGAAAATAATGTTATCTTTTTTTTTAATAATTGACTAGTGCTATGCTATGATTGCATAGTTATGAAGCTCACGTTTCGCAACACAACTGACAAATTGTCAACAGTTTCCAATTATGCTGTGGGGCCTGTGGGTAACAGGGTTCGCGATATCTTAAGACACTGATTAAGCTTTGGTTCGTGCACTCCAAAAGAGATCATAACCTATTTCTCAGTTAATTTTTAGAACATAACTTTGTGTCTTGTAAGTAACATGATTATATAATACATAGTAGGTACAATTCCTGCTAAAGGAGCGAAGTCGATGTACATTTCGTTACCCCAATATTACAGTGATCGATGATACAGGGCACTTGCCCCCCCCCTCACACTGGACTTTTGTATGCCTAGGTGCTGTTTTAAGTACGTATATACAATATTATCATATCATAGGGCAGTGCACCCCCCCCCCCCTCTCAACGAAGTCCTGGCTCCGCGCCAGCCAGTCGGATTCTATATCGTGAACTATGGCTACATATAATGTCCAGGCACGTTGGAAATGCGCTCCGGTGCGGTTTGATTCCATCCGGTCAGTGGAAAAGTTATGTCAATTTGTACGATAATCTTGTCGTATTTTAACATTGACGCAAAAACTATTTTCAGGGAAGTTACTGTCTTATTTGATTAAGTCAAGACTTATTTAGAACAGCCCGCTGTTCACTTTATTCCGAACTTTGTACTTGAGCTTCAAAAAACGACTACATGGAGAATAGCTGAACTAGTTATATTTACGGTTCTAAGTAATTCTCACACATATAACGTAAAATCTAAAACATAAACAAGCTGGTAATTACTTAATTGCAAGTACTAGGTTAGCTAATATTGCCAGCGCACATAAGCCCATTCATTTTTATTTCAGTTAAATCCTCGTTTTAGTATTTGCGAGGTATATTTGCAAAGCTAACAAGTTGGAGTATAGAGAGGATAATGGGCGTAGAAATGAGAACTTTTTATTTCCAATAAATTGAATGTATTATAATTAAATATGATTGATTATAGATACCACTAAAAAAATATTATTGTCTAAAAAAATCTTTATTCGTGTTCAGATCACACGTTAGGAAAGGCAGTTACTTACGTTCTTTGTAGGTATACTTTGCATATTGTTTACAAGTATTTAGATTACCCGAGTAGAACATGCACAAAAAAATATCAACGTAAGTTCTTTAAGTGCATTCAAGTGGAATGCATTATTTACACACACACCCGCTAATACCTTCCGGGTTTAATAAAACCCCCGGACATTCCTTACAGAGCAAAAACCATCGTGAGAATCAACACTACATTCGTCTCCAAATAAGGCAGCCAATCTACATAAGGCTCCAACCCACGGCAATAACAGAGAATAACCGCTGACCTTCCCGTATTGACGGTTGATCCCAAGCAAACAGGACAGAACGGGTCGATCTCGTTTAAGGGCAAACAAAGGCGATGTAATCCGATCGGACGTACAATTAACATTCTAAGCTGCGTTAACTACGTTCCGCGCAGTGCGCGTGAGACTAACGTGCAATCTTTGTTCTGTTGACGCTTCCCGGTATAAGTACCCAAGTTTTTTAGGGCTGTACCTTACGAGAAAATAACCTGGACTACTACCGCTAACACCGAAGTTCGTAAAACTCGGGGATTTGTCTCTGTCATTCCAACGAAGGCGTCATTAGAGTGACAAGAAAAATCCCCGAAATTTACGGATTTCAAAGTTCGCGGTAGGGCCGCTGCACCCCTAGCACAAGAGTGACGCGACAGTATCTCGCGCGACACTTTCTGTCGAGGAACAGGAGACGTTCATCTCCTGCCTTTCTCTAAATGTATTAATTTATCCTTTTAAACGCCAAATAGTGCCACTAGGTGTAGTGCCCACAACCCCAAGAACATGTCATGACGTCAACTGTTAACATTTTTACGGGTTACATTTGTTCGCTTAGGTCCGAACTTTTGGCAAGTGATTCAAGTTGTTGTGTGTTCAAACGGTTAAGAACTTAACAGTGATGATAATCTATCTTGCCCGGGAGATACTGTCGTTCCGTATTTGTGTGCAACCGATAATCAATTTTAATGTACGTTGCCTACGTAAGTATGTACGAGGATACCAAAACTGCTGGGAGACTGACGATGGCGCTAAAATGGGGGGAGGGGGGTCAAAAAGTAGCCGAAAAAACCTCGCATGATTTATGCATGAGCCCCAACTATTATTCGAATAATCAAAATCGAATCAGAAAGTTGCGGACTACTCTGATCCTCCTGTACTCAAGAGTCAACCAAATTAGCATCTGTTAACCTACCTTGACATATTGATCTCTCGGGCTTAGACAATGCTGCACTCAAGGAGTCTCGGAGTCGAGAGCCCTCGTCCCGTGTCGAGTGGTGAAGTCGTCTTCATAGCATAGTGCATCACACAAGAACGGGGGAGGTACGTTGGCTTTGGGATTAAACTTGAGAAGCTTCGAGTGATCTTAGAACATTGATAGCGGATACACATTACAAAGTGTATTTGCGAGTATTACGACATATGCAATATTCTGAGACTACAGAATATCGTTACTGATATATAACAGTGGAACAGTGGAAGCGATCAAGCCGCACTGCCACTGCACATCATTTTTGAGCATGTATTTCGTGGACTGCATAGATTGGGTCCAAATGTATTTTATTTGATAAGACGTAACGCTGTTACGAATGTCTGCATCTATATTAAGATTAGATAGTGACTAATAAGCTTGGTAATCGTAGTAAAGTGGCCATATGATGATGGCTGCCCATCATTAAGCTTCAATAAATAAATTATTATTGTCGGTGACCCTTCAATCGCCTAGTCGGCTCGTATAATATGTACGATCATCAATCGTCAAGTATCTGATACCACGAAGGGCGTAAAAATATGCGACTCGCTCTAAGGCAAGCCGCCGAGCCAGACCGAATGCGTCTGCAGCGTATATTAATGTCATAGTAGATGGCACACCGTTTTGCTGGACGCGCGCGTGTACGCTACGCTAGCGGTGTGTCTTCTAATCACATTTACATACGCTACAACGCACACAGCACGCATACGCGATGCATCCAGTGTGGTTTGGCCTTTGTGGCGATCGCCAGTTAAAATTATCAGCATAAATCTACAAAACGAAAGTAAACCCAACAATTGGACACGACTGAAACGATAACGAAAATCGTAAGAATGTTATTTTTATGAAAACACACGATTTCTTTACTACTTGTAAGTTGAATAAGGTACTATTTCTTACGCTTTCCAACCATCCTCATTTGATTTTCTTCACGCTTAAATCCATGACTAAATAATCTCCTTCCCATAGCAAATTTTAGCTTCGTGTTCTTTTCTCCGGAATGAGGAGGTGTAAGAATGCTGTATGTATTATAACTTTTTGGATCAACTAACCTAGTAGCGTGTATTGTGGAACCCTCAGAGAATAATAAGACTACATGTACCACTTCCACGTTAGTACTTTTATATTAATCTTTTATTTTCTATATTACAGCAAAACAATTATAGATCTTAACATGAAGCTTGTCTACATCAATGATATATAAGTAAAGATACGTTATACTCTAACAAAATGAGCGAAATAAATACTTCACATCATACACCTACAATTTATTGACAGTTGACATACACTTATCTTCATACTTCAAAATGCGTAAAAGAGATGGCAAAATACATATACTCGTATTTAATCAATAAAAAAGAGACAACTAGCATTTGACAATCGCGCGTGCATTCTTAAGGTTGTTATTGATAAACATTGTTTTATTTTTGTTACTCTCGATCTTAAACAGCATAAGCTTGTCTTTTTCTATAAGTCAGTCAAAAACGTCAAAATGGCGTCCTATTTATTTTCAATAAATAGTAAAATTGTTAAAAATATATAATTCAGTTTAATTGCGCATAATGTGTGATGCTAAGAGAATTTTTGCATTTTATTTTGTGGTTTTCACTATTGTATAACATAAAATGACATTTTAGGACGCAGTTCATGTGATTTGCGAGAACTCTGCAGTGGTACACACCTCTCGGTGGTCTGGGTAGAACTAAGAGCGATTGTTAGAATTATCACAATTTGAGCGCTTCAATTTTAGAGCTGGTGTAACCATATCTTTACTTATTATATCATTGGTCTACATTCAACCGATCACCAAATCTAGATTCTTCCACATGACAGATACGGAAAGCATTCTAAAGTTGAATTCAATATCATGCCAGTCCCCTTCGTCAGGTGACATAGACTGTAAAGGTTTAATACCTAAACTCCACTCTAAACTGAGGGCTTACCGCGAACATCGAAATTCGTAAAGTTCGAGCATTTGTGTCTGTCACTCCAACACAGACCTAAGTGTGACAAAGACATATGCTCGAAATTTTCGAAATTCGATATGCGCAGGAAGCCTACTGTTCAGCACAATATAATACACGCACGCCCTCTGAAAACCTACCCTGGATTCCCAAATGAAATTAAATTTATCTCACAAATGTTGCGAGTAAATGTCAAACAAATGTGGATATTTATTTGTGACCTTCGTATAGCTGCTAAAAGATTCGAACTTCCATTTTTTTTACATTAAATTACTATCTACTCGTACCTATTTAGTTATTTAGAATTCCCTGTTTACAGGATACCTAACAAGAAAACAAACAATTCCACTTTTCCTTAGTAAAGAAAATGCAAGCCTTACTTATTTTCAACGTCAGACCTTGTTCTATCTAGCAGTAAAAAATCCAGGCTGTATTCAGAAGTATGAAAATTAATACAAATGTAGTACCAATTCATACCATAAATCACTAGTACAAAACAAAGTCGCTGCTTGTCCGTCCCTATGCATGCTTAAACCTTTAAAACTAGGCAACGGATTTTGTTTCGGTTTTTTAAATAGATAAAGTGATTCAAGAAAGTTTAGTATGTACTCGTGCGAAACCAGGGCGGGTCCCTAGTACATAATATAAGTATTGCAATAAGTTTAGTCCGGAGTAGGGCTGTAAATACCGGTACCGAGATCCCAGTATTGGCCATACAAAAAATACCGGTATTGTAAGGTCTGTCTGGAGCGAGCGAATGCACGTGGCCAAATATAATTTTAATACGTACTCAAATGGAATGCATAGTTATTGAGAATGAGAATAAAACTCGTAGGTACGTTTCGTTTCCAGCAGTAATGAAACATTATTAACGTCAAGAGTTGTGCAGCGGAGGTTTATATAATTGCGCAGATCTGCTCTACTACAATGAATTACAAAACCAACTTAATTGGACCTTTGGTAAAAGTATAGCTCCATGTAATTCTTTAACTCTGCACTAGGAATGTAAAGGTGGATTTAAACCAAACGAAAATCAACGAAATCAACGAATTACGACGAATCACGTTTTGTGTAACGAACGAATTTCGTAGAGAGGGGAATAGAATCAGCAAATGCTCGTTTGGTGTAAACACACCTTTACATTAACCAAAAATATGGTCTATCTGTTTTGAATCTATTCCGTGTAAGTGCTAAGAATGATAGCTAAACACAATTTTTGTATATATAAATATCGGTATATTTATAATTTTCTCTAAGCATTACTCTATTAGCGTTATCGTCGTCGTAATAAAAGATAGATTAAAGATTAGGTAGGTGCCTAAATAACAACACTTTCATCACAAAAAGGTGTCATGAAAATCGACCCCGGCGCCTCGCGAACAGTGTCATTAGGAAATGGTCACACTGCACTATGTTAATAGCCCTGAGACAAAACAGACGTATCTCGTAATAATGCGAACAACAAACGACTCTAAGATATAATACATTTAGAGTTGATTGTTGGTCGTGTTGCGAAAAGAGGTTGTATTTATGCCGGATGCAAGCTCACGTAAGTAAAAAGACAAAAATAAATGAGTACTAATATACCAAAGGTGTTTATATATTTCATCATCTGTGTTTAGTATATATGTATACGTGTTTGCCATAGCAAGGGCATATTGGTTTCTGATGAACATATTATAGGGATTTTTTCTCGACCAGAATGTCCTATATTGATTAGATACCTTTATTCGGCAACTTTATCGAACTTTACCAAACAAAATTAAATGAAAATTAAATTTGTATTGTGAATACCCTTGGATATAGAATCCCTTAAGTATAAAGAATCGACAATCAATGAGTGATGAACTGATGAATGAGAATTTTAAGTTTAAATATTTAACTTAAGATAGATGTTACATAGTTATCTGTATTTATTTTATAGTACTATCAAGTTCAAGATAATAGCATCATTACTCGCTTCAATTCTGCACGTAAATGTTTGTTGTTCTTCTTAATAGGCGATCAGCAAAGCCGTTTGCAGATTGCAGCTGGTTTCAATTTAGGAACTGACTGCATTTGTGAACTTCAAACGCGTCTTGTTAGTGCTAAAGGCAATTTCACGTACGAAGTAACGTTAATCACGAACTTGCTGTTACTTGGTAACTAGGAAAGTAAGGAACTGGTATATAAATGTTAGGGCTCATGCATAAATCATGTGAGGTTTTTTTGGCTACTTTTTGACCCCCCCCCCCCCCTCCCCCATGGTGATGTTTGGTGAGTTTCTTGGCTAGCCCCCCCAACAGTCTCACGTGTATTTTTCTCATTCAACTTTGCACGTTCGCTAGCCGAAATTCACAATATTTCTTAGTTTGTTCATCGTAGAAAAATACACGTGAGGTCTCCTTGTACCCCCCCCCCCCCCTACCGTGATCTTTCGTGATGTTTTCTTGGACCCCCTCCCCCCCTATAGGACCTCGCGTGATTTATGCACAAGCCCTTACGTGTAGTTGTGAAAATATGATACATTAATAAGCTACATCGTTTATTTTTAACCGACTTTGGTTCTCAATGCGCAAGATTTTGTGTGTGTGTATGTTTCTCGATATCTTCGAGAATCGTGAACCGTTTTTTTAATCGAACGGGTATACGAGTAACCCCGAGATGATCCCGTTACCACCAAGTCTGACCATGGGGTCTTGGAGAGATCGGTTAAAATTGGTTTCTAAATGGTTTTATTTGGTAATTCGACTGTATCATTAGGGTTTAGGTGCTAAAAATATATTTACACCTCTTTAACCTTGACATTAAGGTCGTGTAAATATATTTTTGGCACTTAAACCGTAATTATATCTTTGACGTCGAATGTACCATTTTATTATATTCTATTTATAAACTTTATCATACTCCAATATCAGATCATGTTGACGTGTAGTTTCTATATAAGTACCAAAGTAAACATCCAGATTAATTAGCCAAGTTGCGCCATTAATTCTGTTAAAATCCGTCGTATCAACCAAGACATTTGAAATAGAATACCCAACAAATCTATACCGTTTCTTCAAAAGCAATTTAACTCAAACTGTTTATTTACTTTTAGACTTAATAAAAGGATTTATATATATTTCAGGATTAGCACCTCGATGTTATAATTTTGACACGCAAATTGGATTTCTCTGATTGGATTTCAGTCTTTAAAGTTACAGTGAACAGTAATTTGTTTTTCTTAAAGTTAATAGCTGCGTTAATTGAAAATAGTATTAAACTATTTCTTATCAAAACAGGCAACGATGTTATTAAATATCAAGTAAACTTGACGAGTTTCAGAAAGTTTATTTCGGACATACTTGATTTAAAAAACAATAGGACAGTATGGGTTCTGTTTAATGTTTGTAAGATATTAAGTTGACAAGGCAATTTACATCATGTTATAAGTATAATTTCCCTTATTCTTATTACTCAGTGAACATGACATTTACAAGTACATAATATCAATAGAAAAAATGGAAATCTTATCTTGTTTTCGACAAATGTATAAGGTAAATTCTGTTTTAATTCAACCTTATAGTTAAATTCGGTCTGTTGTATGTATACGTATATGTATGTGTATGTATAATACCAACCAGTCATCAATTTATAATTTAATTAGCGAAAGTCATCAATTTATAATTTAATTAGCGAAATAGTAAACTAACGGATGCTTACAATTTTACGCAGTAAAATAACATTCAGCAAATAATAAGTATTTAATTAGATCATCTGAATTGTCAAGACTCAATACATACGAAATACACTAAAACGCCATTGCAAACATAACATAATATCTAAGTTACAATATTCGTACTAAGATATCTGGCTGAAGACATATTAAATCGCTGATTGTCGTTATTGTCAAGTGATATATCAGTAAAAACGAGAATGTGTCATTGTGTCACTATAAACAATTGATTCCTAACCGTACGTCTCGCGTCGCACGGGGCTCGATTCATAAAACACGGTGAATGGGTATTGTTCCAGTCTGACGGAACTGAGCTACAATGACGTCATGTAATTATGGCCACCCCCATTTCCTTCCGGATGCAGTTGTTGAATTATTATTTTTGGTTTCATGTTTATTTGTTTTCGGAATTATATTTGGGACGAAAATTATTGCGGGTTGGTTGTATGGTTCACATTTAATGACGTCCTGAGAATCCGAATGAATGTTTTTGAATATTATACAACGTGTTACACCGCCCACTGAAAACCTTGAACGGGGTGATTTGGTAGATTATACTGAACAATTTTTACTATGGAGCTCTAACCCTGAAATCTCATAAAAAAATTTGGCTCTTTCATAAAAAAAATCCTTATCGATCGGTCACACTATGAAACAGACAATTTTTTTTAGATTTTGTTATTGGCCCCATTGTAAAAGTTGTTCAGTATAGGCTATTAAATCACCCCGTTCAAGGTTTACAGTGGATGGTGTAACACCCTGTATAATCATTAATATTTATTGTATAAACAAATATTTAGCCAGTATCAGTAGTGCATTAAACGTTACAAAAAAGTGTTTTTGTTTACAAATATTAAAAATTTTCAAAAATACTATTTACATTTATTATTGTCTCGTATGATGTCGGACACGTTTGGCTGATAAAATGTCTTAAATATTATGTATTAGGAACTTTTAAAATGACTACAAGCTGTAAAATAAGGCCGAACTGATTTTTATTTCTTCCTTAGTTTATCTTTCAATTACAAACATTAACGTTTTCGGGTATTGTTGGGTATTTGTATGCTAAAATGAGGGCAATATGAAATATATCTGGCTGTCATTGTACAAAATTAAGTGTGCGTTCATAAATAGATGGACAAATCACTGGACATAATAATTATGAACCAGCTATTAATAATTCGGACCCTTGAGATAAGACGAGGACACTGTAGGGTCGCTTAGATCGATACCTTAATGGTTGCGCTAATCATAGTTATTTGTATGCGTAAAGCATGTATTTATCTTGCTTCGGGGATTAGGGGGCCTTGGAAACGAATGGATTACTTAAGACGCTCATTGTTCCATTAGACGATGCGTTTTTGTCTTATTCTATTTAGACTCGCAGTTGGAAAAACTTTCTGTCATCATGCATCGGCAGTAGATACTTATGTACCTATGTAGCTAACCAGATGAAGGTACTTCAACTCGCAGTTGCATGTAGAAACTAAGAATGAATAGGGTTCACTTTCGGATTAGATAGACTAGACATAAAAACACAAAATGGGAAAATTTTATGCATGCAAAAAATACGCAAGTAATTATAGCGGGTTACACTAATTATCTACACGTTCTGTATCGCGGAAGAGCAAAGCAATGTTGTTTTCCTATAAAAACAAAAAAAATGCTTAGTTGAAGAAGGAATACACGAAACAATTGACAGACTTCTGACGTTGTAATCACGTGGAATCATCCTATAGATACAGTAGTCTGGGTAATTTACACATAGGGTGTATTCGGGTAATTCTGAATGTCAAAAAACGCTGGATAATACCAAAAGGTGACACTTACAGCATGTTCACACTAGCGATTCTTTTCGGCGATATCGCGGCGATGCAAGTTTGTATAGGAATCGCCGCGATATCGCCGTAGTGAGAACAGGCTCTTGAAGGTGCATTCAGACCAAAAGAACATTCGCTATTCTAACGTCCCACTCTACGAAATTCGATCGTTACACAAAACGTGATTGGTTGATTTCGTAGAGCGGGGGATAGAACAGCGAATGCTCTTTTGGTCTGAATGGCTTAAGACGACGAAATTACGAGAGATTTTTCTGTGATTTTCGGAATTACACTACTTTCGGAATTACCCTAACGCACCTTCTTAGTAAAGGTGATATCAGACGGTTCACTCGGATGAATGTTCACTCGCGTGAATGCTTCATTTTTGTTTCATTCGATGTTCACACAGCAAAGCTGGAATTACATAGAAATGAACATTCACTCCGCATTTCTGTCAATATGGCGTCCAATGAAGTCGTGTCTCGAGGACGATAGATTTAAACGCTCGAGTAGCAACGGTCGGCCGAATCCGAGTGAACAGTTCATTCCGTGTTCAGACGGAATGAACTGCTCATTTTCCGTTCATTCGGAGTGCGAGTGAAAGATGCCGAATGAAAATATCCAACATTGTTGGATCGGTTCACTAATGAATTCATTCGGCACTTTTGTTTCACTCCATGGTCAGACGTGTCATTTTAAGTGAAAGATGCCGAATGAAACGAAAAAATGAACGAAAAATGAACCGTCTGATATCACCTTAAGGTACAAAGATAGAATACTCTTTATTGCACACCTTTACAAAAAAAAAGAAAACATGGTTTCAACAAACGAGTATACATAGAGGTACACAACAGGCGGTACATAATTATAAGCTTTAAGATTATCTACCTGTAGTGCTGAGGGAAGACCAAGCAATATTGACATTTGACAACAGCGACAGCGCTCGAGTTTCAACTTGATATCGATAAATGGCCCTGGGGTGTGTTGAGTGTTTGTGGGCCTTTTATCCATGCTTCAGCTCAAGTACCTTAAGTTGTTAACCAATAGGTACCTATAAATATAATTAGACTGGTTTTGGAGAGCCTAGGTCTCCATTATCAAGCAATGAGCCTTAAGCCCGCGTTCACGCCAAGCTCTCGCAAACGCGGTGCGTATTATATTTTATAGTTATTATGTCTTACGAGTTTAAATTCAACAGGTACCTCAACGGCATCATAAAAGGTACCTAGATATCGACAAGACCACTGAGTTTGCGAAAAAATTGGTAGTTAAGTTGATAATAAATATATTCAGTCCAACAATCCCTGTCAGTAAGCAAAAGGCGGAAAATATTTTTGTTTTTCGAATTTTTGCCGCCTTTTTCTACTGACAGATATTGTTGGATACAGTATACATTTAAACATGAAAATATTCCATTCCATTTGAAAACGATAAGTTATCCTAAAATTAACCTTTACAAAGGGCAAAAAGACATTAAAAGTTTAAATAAGGTCTAGGGGCTCAATAAGGCTGAGAGCTCGTGACTCGCACGAGCGATCCCGGAGAACGCGCCGGCCGGCTACACACGAGCGATTGACACTTGCGATTAATACTTGCGATTTTCGATCGTACGATTTTACGGAAAAATATATATTTTCGGTACAGGTGGCACTTTTTACGCGATAGTGCGAGGTGGTTCATTTTACGTCAGGTCGAAATCTTCGGAGGGCCATAAGGACTGAAAAACGTACGATATACGTGCAAAAACAAAGTTCGTAACACGTATCGAACTTCATTTTTTTCGCTCTTGTATCTTAATGTAATAATGTATTATTATTTATCAATAATAAAGTTATGTTATGAGTATATTATATACTATATGTATATTTCACCACACATTTTTATACGGATAGGTAAAATTATTATTCTGGTAATATCAATTGTTCATAAATCATCATTCGTTCGTACTAGTATTAGTTAGTATAGTATTAGTAGTTCGTACTTGTATTAATTTGTCTCGTATTAATTGCCCGCGTATTAATTCGTATTAATAGTCCGCGAGTTGATTAATTTGTCTATAGGGTCCTTTCAAAACTGTCAAATGTTCGTTTTATGTACTATTAGCGACCCGCCCCGGCTTCGCTAGGGTACTATACCTACATAAAAACCTTCCTCTTGAATTACTATTTAAAAAAATCTCATCAACATCCGTTGCGTAGTTTTAAAGATTTTAGCGTACAAAGGGACATAGGGACAGAAAAAGTGACTTTATTTTATACTATGTAGTGAATACTAATAAAATAGAGATTTGAGACTACAACAGACTTCGCCTTCTTTGTGAATTTTTTATCGTATTAAGTTTGTCAGCCTCCGTAGCCTATATCTATTATATATATCGTCGCCTGGTACCCACATCACAAGCCTTTATTGAGCTTACCGTGGGACTAGGTCGATTTGTGTAAAGATGTCCAAAAATATTTATTATTATTATTTATTTATTATTATTAATTTTACCAACACAAAAAATACGTGTTTTTCCAGGAGATCAAACTTGATCGACTGTTCGGTCCAGAAAAATAGAGCCCCAGAGTTAGGGATGGGTTGTTTGTTAGGAATATTCTCATTTGCTGTACTGAAGGTTCGATTGCAAAGCTAATATCCGCAGATGCGCGGTGAGCCTTACAGGCGGCGGCGTGACCGCGCTCGGTTTAGTAATAACTCTCCAGACAACTTAGGCGTAATTGCATAAAATCGCTTTTGTTGGAATTCCGCTTGCTCAATCCGTGGAGGGTCGCATTACGGTTGTTTCCTCGAAATTATGCATTTCGACAATACTGCGGGCTCGTTTCAAAACAATGCGATCTTCGAGCCAGACACGCGAACTGTTCCAGTATCTATTGTTTCCTAGTTAAGCGACGAACCAAAAGTCACATGAGCACAAATAACCGGCCAAGAGCATGTCGGGCCACGCTCAGTGTAGGGTTCATTAGTTATTCAAAAACGGCTGGGCCGATTATGGTCTAAATAGTTGTATTTTAAAGTATTCTATAAGCCCATTCATGATTTTTTTCATATTTTTTGGACCCACGATCAAAAGTTAGAGGGTGGGGGAGGACACATTTGTTTTTTCTTCTGGAGCGATTATCTCAGAAAATATTGACTTTGATAAAAACTTTCTTTTAAGACCCTTATTCTTTTAAGAGACCTATTCAATGATACCCCACACTATAGGATTACAGTAAATAAAAAAAAAACATCCCCACTTCACCAGTTGGGGAGGTACCCGAAAAAAGAAAGTGTTTTTTAGTTTTTATTGTACCACTTTCTTGGCATGATTAATATGTAGGTATACCTGTACTAAATTGCATATTTCTAGTATTAACGGCCACTGAGCTATGCTGCGGACAGACGGGTATGGCGAAACTATAAGGGTTCCGTTTTTGCTATTATGATACGAGACCCTAAAAATGTTTGAAAATAAATATTCACATTCGCGAAAACCTATTGCGAATAATTGGACAAGCGAAAACTTTCCAAAGCAATATTTGATTGATATGGCGATCTATGTTGTTTATATATTTCTTAGTTTGCTGTTACATATTTGGAAAACAGATCAGAACTACTAGCTAGGTAAAATCATAATATTATGTTCATACATCTGAGTTCCTCGTCATAACATCGTTTCTTGACGTTAAAACAATGAAATTAAATACAATCTATTAGATATCCAATTAGTACACTCAATTTCAAATACCATTGCCCGATGCCACTGCAAAGTTTTATGGGGCATCGGTATCATGGTATTTGAAATGGAGTATACCAGATTACCAGAGTAACATAAGTCATTTACCAGCTAATTTTGTGTTATAAATGTAATATTTTGCTGTAGTGGTAAAATTACTGACATAATACTGCAGCAAAATGCACAAAGTCAATGCCCATAACTCCTTATCTGATAAGAGCGGCTTGCGACCTCCTTGTAGCTTACGCTTGATCGCAACACGTGCTTGGTTGGCGATAAAACACGGCCCACTTGAATTGCGTTTTCAGCCGTTTAATTGTAAACAAACGACAATCTTGGTTTACTTGTAAGTATATAAAAATTTCACTGACACTGTCACTCACTGTCACTGACCATTCTACAAAATTGATGATGGGCAGCAGCGTCATCCTAGTGGACACATTACTGCGATCGCCAATCCGCTTGCCCAGCGTGGCGATTATGGGTATTTACCTCCTAATGCGTCTATACGCATAGTTTATAGGTGAGGACTACGTCCAGCAGTGGACTAACATAGGCTGATGATGATAGAAAAATTTGCGGCTCGATTTTCTAAACAGAACATCAGATTGGCTAGTTGAAGTTTTTCACACTTGTATCTTACGACCGTTTTCAGTACAAATGGCTGTCCGAAGTTTTCGTCCTGACATAAAATGAACCAAATCTCACACTAGCGTGTAAAAAAAACACTATCTGTACCTAAAATTAAATATCGTTAAGCCGGTTGACAACCAAAACTGTCTCAAGCTAGTTGTAGAAACCTCGTAAGGTGCAGGGGGTAATTTCGAAAGTCGACTAATTTCGAAATTCACATAAAAATCACCATTATTTCCATCATATCAAGATTCCCTTTGTGAAATTACCCGAGCATTTTTAACATTCGAAATTATCCGACTGCACCTCAAGGTGCGTTCAGACCAAAAGAGCATTCGCTGTTCTAACCTCCCACTCTACGAAATTCGATCGTTACACAAAACGTGATTGGTTGATTTCGTAGAGCGGGGGATAGAACAGCGAATGCTCTTTTGGTCTGAACGCACCTTTATATCAGTACCGAATGAGAATTGAGATTACTCCAAGCAGATTAATTGGTAGTTACTGAGTTTTGGTTGTCAACCGGCGATTTGTAACAGTTCAATGCCCGATTAAATGTTAAAACTTCGCGTGCGTAGATGGCTTATCTAAAAATTGTGCAACGGTGAATGCAGGGCGCGCGGGCCGCGTGGGTTGCAAGGGATTGAGTGCAGTGGGCCGCTTCCGTGGTAGGCTACGACAGCAAAGCTAGTAGGCGTTGTTCATTGAGACTTGCACCAAGTTACGACTTTTTAACAATGACAGTATTATGTCTTTGAGGCTTTTCACTTTTAAGGACACAGCGTGAAATAAAAAAAAGAAGCTATTCTAGAAAACTGTAAAGTATTCTAATAGGAGGTGCAGGCATGTATTGCTTGCCCTTAGAGAATGGTCAATGGCGCCTAGCTTTGTAAGGGATTGCATATACCCGAGAAATTTGACCGGTGGTTGCTAAGACCGAGTGGCTGAGGGGTACAGGCATCAGCCGCGAAAGCTGAGTACGTGCGTTCGATCCCCACCTCGGACATTAATTAGGTGATCTTGGTCGTTTTTCTTTGGTATATTTAGGTGTGTACTAATTAAGTACAAAATGTCAATATAAACTCGGTTTGGTGTTCATTTTATAAACTGTAAGCGATATTAATATATTATAATATAAAAACGCTAATCAAGCTTCAGTGCTCACCGCTAGCTATGAACTATCGGCTATAAACACGAACAAAAGATACGCACTCCCGTGTAAAATAAAAGAGAGTTCACTATTATTACGACTTTTTATTAACAACTAGCTTTTGCCCGCGGCTTCGCACGCGTAGATTTTGGACTTATATGAAAAAAAATGTTTTCAACCGACTTTAAAAAGAAGGAGGTTACCATTTCGATTGTATGTAGTTATATATTATGCATGTTACACGGTTTCCTGCAAATAATGAATCCTATTTTGTTTTTTTTCTCAGGAGATTCAAAAGTGGCCGAAATAAGTTTAATATTTGTGATATTTTTTTTTGGGGGTCGCCTTGACTTGTCGACAATCATTTAATCGAATGTTGTTTCAAAGACAACGGTTCAAGTATTTTCATTTCATCGACAAGTCATTCTGTCGAAGAATAGTTTTCAGTAAATTTAAATCAGGGAATTTTGAATGGTGCTTGAGGTTTTCCTTTACGGGTTCTTATTTTAGTTTGGTTTAAATTTAGTAATATTTATTCCGCAGTTCTAAACTAACCCTGAACCTACTTTAATAGCTGTTTGCTTACATGTGGGGTCACAGTTGTAACTTAACTTAAACATATTTTAATAGCCGTTCGTTTCTATGTGGGGTCGCACTGGTCGCAGTTCTAACCAAACCTAAACCTACTTTGATAGCCGTTTGCTTTTGTGTGGGGTCGCAGTTCTAACCTAAACTAAACCTACGTTAATAGCCGTTTGCTTATGTGTGGGGTCGCAGTTCTAACCTAACCTAAACCTACTTTGATAGCTGTTCGCTTATGTGTGGGGTCGCAGTTCTAACCTAAACTAAACCTACTTTGATAGCCGTTTGCTTTTGTGTGGGGTCGCAGTTATAACCTAACCTAAACCTACTTTAATAGCCGTTAGTTTCTGTGTGGGGTTGGAGTTCAAACCTAACCTAAACCTACTTTCAAAGCCGTTCGTTGCTGTATGGGGTTACTATTCAAACCTAACCTGAACCTCCTTTGATAGTCGTTCGTTTCTGTGTGGGGTCGCAGTTCTAACCTTTCCTAAACCTTAGTAGAATCTTACCGTATTACATTCTGTTTGAAGTCTGTTTCATTGAACAGCATATTAGTATGACATAATTAAATACTTGATTGCAAATAAACTACACGAAATAGAAAGCTGAATTTACTGTGAGGCGGCCCGTGTACCCGCGCTGCTTATACATATACTGTCCGCGAGCTGTCAAACAACATTTGAAATTCGTTCGCTTTGAATCATTATGTCGCAATGCAAAATTGTAGATATTTTTAACGAACAAACAAATAAATATGGTTTTGTCTAGAATTAAAAAATAAAACCTCACAATGACCTTTTATGTAGCAAACTGCATTACTTACCAAAATTTAATATTAAAAGTATCTACGTATTCATCGTACCTATGTTACTCGTATATAACATGGTATGTAGATAAGTACCTACATCTTCATTGGCAAGAACACTTCTATGAAGTTTTGAATTAAATAGCCTAACGAATCTGGTTCCTTCTTACAAACTTTAACCTTCCATTTCCCCATAGGGAATGAATTTTCAAAAAACCTAAAACACGTGTTTACTTATTTATTGTTAAAAACATTCATGTGAAGTTTCGAATAAAATAGCCCAACTAATCTTATTTCCTCATACAAACTTTAACCCTCCATTTAGCCCCCATAGGGAATGAATTTTCAAAAAACCTGAAATACGTGTTTATTTATTTATTGTTAAAAACATTCCTGTGAAGTTTCGAATAAAATAGCCCAACTAATCTTATTTCCCCATACAAATTTTAACCCTCCATTTAACCCCTTTAAGTGATGAATTTTCAAAAAACCTGAAACATGTGTTTACTTATTTATTATTAAAAACATTTCTGTGAAGTTTCGAATAAAATAGCCCAACTAATCTTATTTCCCCATACAAACTTTAACCCTCCATTTAACCCCCATAGGGAATGAATTTTCAAAAAACCTGAAATACGTGTTTACTTATTTATTGTCAAAAACATTCTTGTGAAGTTTCGAATAAAAGAGCCCAACTAATCTTATTTCCCCATACAAACTTTAACCCTCCATTTAACCCCTTTAAGGGATGAATTTTCAAAAAACCTGAAATACGTGTTTACTTATTTATTGTTAAAAACATTCATGTGAAGTTTCGAATAAAATAGCCCAACCAATCTTATTTCCCTATACAAACTTGAACCCCCCATTTAACCCCTTTACGGGATGAATTTTCAAAAATCCGTTCTTAGTGCGCCTCTAGACATTATAAAGAATGTACATGCCAAGTTTGAACTCTCTAGGACCAGCAGTTTGGGCTGTGCGTTGATTTAAGTCAGTCAGTCAGTCAGTCAGTCAGTCAGGACATTGCCGTTTATATATACAGGGTGTTTGGTTAGCGGTGTCGGAGCTTTTAAGGGCTTAAACTACAATCAATTTTATCGATAAATTACCATACAATTTTTTTTTTGTGCGAACGATAATTAAATGGCGGCCATTTTAAAATTTCAAACAGACGAATACGGGCGCACGTGATATTTCTGGAATTATACGTTTGTTATCAATCCTATCCCTGCAAAAAAAATCTCGTTAGAGAGCTCATTAGATAAGCAAACTAATTAAGCGAATCATTTGACTCAACTATTTGAACAACAAGTGTAAAAAAAATTTTTTTAATTCAAAATACAAAAAAATTCACCTTAATTTTTCAATTAATTTAATTTTGCATGAAAACTAGGTCGTTAAGGTAAGTTTTTGGTGTTGTTATTTATTAGTACAGTATGTAAGCTAAAAAATAACACCATAATTACAGTTATACCTTAAGTACTTTAGGAATTACAAGTGCTCAAACATACACCAAAACAGCTGCAGTTAGCGTTCCCGATGCAAAATCCATAAACAAATGAATGTCAGCAGTGTACTGACTAGTGAAGTGACCGCCTTCCATTCATCCAGTGCATGTTTGAGCACTTGTAATTCCTAAAGTACTTAAGGTATAACTGTAATTATGGTGTTATTTTTTAGCTAACATACTTTACTAATAAATAACAACACCAAAAACCTATCTTAACGACCTAGTTTTCATGCAAAATTAAATTAATTGAAAAATTAAGGTGAATTTTTTACTATTTTTAATTAAAAATTTTTTTTTTAGTCTTCTTGTTCAAATAGTTGAGTCAAATGATTAGCTTAATTAGTTTGCTTATCTAATGAGCTCTCTAAAGAGATTATTTTGCAAGGATCGGACCGATAACAAACGTATAATTCCAGAAATATCACGTGCGCCCGTAATCGTCTGTTTGAAATTTTAAAATGGCCGCCATTTAATTATCGTTGGCACACAAAAAAAATTGTATGGTAATTTATCGATGAAATTGATTGTAGTTTAAGCCCTTAAAAGCTCCGACACCGTTACCCAAACACCCTGTATAGAAGATATATTACGTATTTAATGTACTTACGTTGTACACCTAGCTGTCAATCTACTGTGCAATGCAAAAACATATCTAAAGTAAGACATAAGTGCCCTCTTATTTATAAATACATTACTTATTACACGCAGATGGGTCACGTCGGTGATGAAAAAAAAAACGCGCCTGTTCAATAAGAATAAGAATTTAGTTCACATTAATTATAATTATTTCGTTATTGATCGTTTAAGTTAACTAAACAAGCTATTTGAGCACCCTCATAGCCACCCTATTCTTAACTTGTCAAATGCTAAAAAGATAAAAACGCAACATTCAACAATGTTAATAATTTCCATTAATGTCAGTACTTCGCTACTCCTTGCGAGCAAATTACACAAAACCACAACCCTGTTATAGGCAGGTACTTAGCCGAGGGCTGTATATGGTGCAACTTCAAACAATAAGGGCAAAAAGCTAAGTAAAATTGATGTTACTTAGGACGTTTCAAAGTTGACGGTGTGTTAATAAAATACAGGTACTCGTAGGGTTGTCCCGTCACGTCGGCCGCACGCGACCGAACTGTCAATGCTCAAGGTGGAACTTTCGATTGTATTTTTATTTCTTTGGTATGAATATAATAAATAACTGAATACAGGTAATTTGATGCCTTATTGTTCGCTGTGACTGCATTGAAGTTGGTTTTGAACACATCGAAACAATTTGACAAAATTATACATACAGTCGGTGTTAAAGATATAATTACGGTTTAGGTGCCAAAAATGTGTATCTATTGCCTAGACATTGAAGTCGTGTAATTATATTTTTACATTTAAACCGTAATAATATCTTTGAAGTCGACTGTACCTACTAATAGTTGCATTGCACGAATGTATGTAGTCATTTATGATTTTCCTATTTAACTTAGCAGCTCATTACCCAGTAGCACTAAGTAAAGTCGTTTTGCTAGTATTAATCTGCACTGCCTTGGTTCACATTTGGTCAAACAGGTACCCAAGATATCAGTATACGTACATAGACACTGATAGAATATTTCCATATGTTGAAACAAGTTATTTCTCAAACGCAATACACGAGTACATGGCCTATGAAGTTATTAAACAAATTTATTTGAACATTATTCCGTCTGCCGCCTCCAACGATTCAATGACACGACAACAAAGTGACCAAAGGTGCACGACCTTTTCAAACGCAATATAATATGAGACCCAAAATGCCTTTTATCAAAGCGGCGAAGTCGTCGTTAGGCCCTTTTGACACGACATTGCAATATTATAGGAATTGCCTATTCACTTTTTGTGAATTTTATTGCAACGTTATAAGGCCAACCATCTGTTATTGCTAGTACGATGTTGGCTTATCAGCTGTCATAAGCGTAATCGATGTAAAAAGTACAGGTGTACCAACGGCATTCTCCGTAACTGACCACCTTTAGTAGTTAAGGTCAGTAGTCTAGCCGGTGGCTTTAAATGGAGCCTTAGAATAATTACCTCGTAAGTTGGATGACCGGCATTTACTGTCACCCATTGCATAAATGAAGATAGTGTTTATAAATGCCGGTAATTTATCGTCTGTGGGATCGGAATAGTACATTGTGCATCTAGGGCGGCAAGAAGGGTATTACTGACGAGGGTCTATTGAAGTATTTGAAGTCCGACGCCGAAGGCGGTGGGCTTTAAATGACCCGAGTTAGTCATCCCCTTACTGCCCGTGTTACAAGCAATGAAAATTCAGACAAATAGTTACATATTTATTAAAATTTTGCAGTGTGCAAATTCATTAAATAGAGTTCTTTTGGTCATTTTACTTCTTAACGTTCCCTATGTTCTATTTACTTGAAATCATTTTAGCAATTACAATTCGAGAGTTCATTATTAAATTGATACTACGTGTAATTATCTTTATGAATAAATGAATATTACTAAAAAACAAAAATACTCCTGTACTAATAATAAACACAGTCAATCTTCACACAAGTTTTGACAATCACCACATTAAACTAAAAGGATTACATTCTCACATGTCACGCAGTAACGTAATCTAGCAAGAAAATAAATAAGGCTTACGAAGCACTTAATACGACACGCATGCGTTCATAATATTATTACGATATTTTATTACAAATAATCCGCTATCTGGGTACTTAAGTAATCTATGTCACGTGTGCTTGGCGTAATGTTTATAGAAATTACATGACAGCTATCAAGATATATTAATTGAGGTATATTTAGAGGTCCATGTCACCCAATTTGGAGCGATTTGTTGTTATAAACCGGTGTAGAACTTTGTCATAACCATAATGCAAATTTCAAGTAACGGAGCTCAAATATTTTTTTACTGTAGATAGTTCCGTGGTAATTAAGTAGGTCTAGCGCGAACCACGATTAACGTATTGCATCCCTGTCACTTTTACGTTCGAATTTACAAGTGCGAGAGAGAGACTTCGTTCACAGCATGTATCATAACATAAATAAACGTTCACATCTTTTCAACGCACGAAAACGGGCTTATGCCCTGGCCACGACATTGGTCTAAGACGCCCGGCTTAGCGGAAAACCATACGTGCTCCCTCTCGTACCCATATCGGCCTCCCGCTCCAACTCATGGATTCGCTCGCCGCTGGTCGCCTTAGACCAATGTCGTGGCCAGGACATTAGTGCATGATAGTGCAGTAGACGTACCATGAGTTGGACAGTAAAGGATAGGTTAGGGTTTTAAATACTCGAAACGTAATGCATTCTATCGCGCTCGCGCCTCGTACTGATATATTGGAGCGAGCGCGATGGCCTGCTTTACGTATCGAGTAAAACATAAGTTCGTTCAGGTGTCGCCCGCAGACCACGAACCCTGTAAAGTGTTCGAAACGTCGGGATGAAGTTAAATTTAATTAATATACGCGAATTTATCTGTTTTCATAGTTTTATTTCATATATCTTTACATATAAATGTTCGCTACATTGATAATTTTGTCCGTGGATTGTAAAACATGCCCTAGGTAAACGTAAACTGCATAAAATCTCAAGAAACTGAAGATATTAATTAAGTTTTGTTTGATGTTTCAAATAAACCAAATTGAACTTAGTACAAAAGCGTAGGTTTTCACAAAAAACATTGCGATCAAGATAAATTAGCCTGTAGGTACTAAATATAGTCTGCGATTTCTAAGAATGAACTTTCGACAGTTTAGAAAGGACTCCTACATCTATGGCGTTAAGGCTATCTAAAAAATGGTGAGTCTTACCCTTATACATATTAATAGGGATTGATAAATAACTGTCAAAAGTTTCTTTCTAAAGGCGCATTTAGTCCAAACGAGCATTCACTCATTCTATCCCCCATTCTACGAAAATCGTTCGTTACACAAAACGTAATTGGTCGAAATTTGTTGATTTCGTAGAGTGCCTGATAGAATAGCGAATGCTCGTTTGGTCTGAATGCACCTTAAGAAATCGCAGACTATAGGTACAGAGTTCCATTAGAGTATGAAATTGGTTGGACGTATATATCGTCGCCATACTTACTCAATCTCGGATCTTCAGCAACAAATTCACGGAAATGTCGCTTTTCGTTCACTCTAAATACGGGTGTTTTTTATCAAGTTTGTGTTGTATATACGAGGTTGAGTACGTAGATGTATAGCGGCGGTATCTATTATTAGAGCGCTACTACATTTTGTGAGGCCCACCATGCCTAATCGGATGATTCCACCGACGCCTTATAATACGTTGAGTATATTATAGATGTCGGAGGCTACGAGTATGGCCTTATTTTATAGGTCCGCTCGCTTCATATCGAAACTAGTTTGGTCACGAGAGGCGGATGCGTGCCGACATCTTCTATACAGTCGCTATCAGATACATCGGAGCTAACGGTGCTCAAAAATATCTGAACATGTACTTACTCTATAGTTGCCGATTTAAAAGAATGAACTTTTGACAGTTTAAAAATTAGCCTTATATACATGACATTAGGGCTATCGGAAAAACGGTGAGTCTTACCCTCATATTAATAAAGTTTAATTTATAACTGTCAAAAGTTCATTCAAGCACGACATTGTCACAGTATGAAATGTCATTATATTATGCACCACGCAAGCGTTATGTATAATATAATGACATTTCATACAATCCGGCGCGGCTCGTCCTTTAACCTTGTTACACACATTTATCCCCTTATTCATAAACGTTTGCTTACTTAACAAGCCGCTAATAATTGTTTATCCCTTTCGGTCTTAACAATGTGTCCATAAGAGTAAAAGGAACAAACAATTATTAGCGGCTTGTTAAGTTGGCAGACGTTTATGAATAAGGGTTACTCTCTTTAGGATTCAGTCATCTTATAATCCTTTAATTTTGATTTGCGAAGTCAAATAAAACAAGGATAGGGGACGAATTTATTGGTTACTTATTCACTGAAGGTAAAGCATCGGGTCCACTAGACGTACCATGAGTTTTCAAGTAACGGTTACGCTAGGTCGATGCGTAAAACATTCTTATTGGAGCGAGCGCAATGGCTTGTTTTACGTATCGAGTAAAACCTAACGTAACCGATACTTGCCAACAACTCAAGGGCGAATGCTTATTCTATCCCCACTGTACGAAATTCGTTCGCTACACAAAACATAATTCGTCGAAATTCGTTGATTTCGTAGAGTGGGAGATAGAATGAGCATTCGCTCGTTTGGTGTAAATCCACCTTCATAGTACGGCTACTGACGAATGAAAACAGAACAGTAAGACTTGGTAATGTGATCGCCTCGCCAAGTCGTGACAGAATTTGACACCACGAGATAAATTCCAATACTCGTATACTAGCCGAGTCTTACGGTAATATATTACCCAATACTGATGTGTCAGTCCGTCCAATTAGATAATTAAAGCCGTTAAAAGCTCCTTATTAATTCAGAGATAACTCGATATAATATTACATGTTTCATTCGTCCAGGTTTTTATAGAAATTGTATAACTACTGTGTAATTAAGCATCTTAAAGTTAGATAAAGAGAGAAAGTCCGTTATGTGGCCAAGAAAGTTGTAATTAATCTTACCGTGGTTATGTATGTAAATTACACTGGACTCTATGGAAAATGTTATGTAGAGATACATGGACAGATTCTTAGAAATATAACCTTGGCCCTAGTGAAAAGGGCCGTATAACTCGCCGGCCCGATATATTAAACTTAAACCCTATTTCACAAGTTTTGGGGAGTTTTATCTACCCTTTTTCACTTGAGCCACAGATAATTAGTTGTGGTTATTAATGCTGAATATCTTACCTTAACGTAATCAGTATCATAACGTACATTTTTTTCCGCATAACGAAAATCATCTAGACGACAAACGCGACTGTAATAAGTTGTTATCGGTAATTGAGTTGTTGCAATGTTCCTTAGGTTACATTTATTCTAAAGCGAGCAAAACTAATCACTAGGTATATCTCAATCGAGACTGTACCTATTGTATTTTAAGGTACTACAGTATGACCACTTTGATGTACAGTCGAGGTCAAAGATGTAAATTACGATTTACGTGCCAAAAATATATATACATGAATGTATCACTGGACTGGACTAGCACTTCTGTTGACAAGACAACTATACTATCAGCTTTCGGTTTGACAACCTCGTTTCGCAAAAGATCTCATTTCGATATTATTTTAATATGTTGCTATATCAAGTTTACTGCGCGCATGTAAAACTAACAGGCGTCGGAGATAAGCGTCTTGGAATGCTTGGGGCGCTGTCAAACGGCTGCCCTACATTCCACGTCCGAGCGTGTCATTCGAAACATTTTGCATGCTAATTTGACTTTTGATTTTTGTTGTTTGTAACATGATGGTGGGAAAAAGAATCTGGCCTACTACCGCGAATTTCTCTGTCACTCCAACGAAGGCGTCATTAGAGTGAGAGAGACAAATCCTCGAAATTTGCGGTTTCAGAAGTTCGCGGTAGGGCAGCTGGTCTGCGGGCACTTAGGCTGTGTGCCATGCCTACCATGAGGGTTATTGTCAGATTTAGATTATCGTCTTTTCGGTGGACATAAGTACCTAAAGTTAAGGAATTCCTGTACTAATTTTGGGTTAAAACAAATGACGGTACACAACTAGGTTCGCAGGTCTACAACCCTATGCTATAAAATCGCAATAATATTTTTAATCTAAATAATTATTTGTAGTCTTTGCGTGTATACGTATCTACGTATGCGATGTACTAGTGGGCGTTTATAGATCGGGAGTTCGATGAGTTATCTAGGTATGCTAATGAACTCTAGCTACACCGACCCTGTGTTTATGGACCTTAACTAAGGGCTTCGTCACATGACTTATACATGCGATGTAGGTACACCATTTGAAACTTACATGGGATAGGCAGAAAAGAAGATGAATGCGGAGAATTATTTCATCATAATATCAAGATTTGAAGAGGCAGATGAGGAAGACATCTGACATGCTTTAAACTAAAATAATGAGACCATTCAGACTATTATCTACTTCGTCAATCACTTTGAAGTTGACCAGCCTTTGGTTTTATGCCTTTGTTGTTGTTGTTGTATTCTGACCATTTTTTTCCGCAACTCGACATCAAACGTGCCTATTTTGCGTAGTCCCAATCCCAACGCTGGGCCAGTACTTGTTGGGGACTTCACATACACCTTTTTATACATTTATCCGGTACGGTAATGCTGACAAAGAAGTAACTGATCATACCATATTATGATGTTGAGCTAAGTAACTCTATTATTATATTCATGAGAATGTTCCTACTCATCAGTGGGGCGTATATTGGACACTGATATCAACATCAACTTTTTAATATTTTCGTTACGTAGGTATCAACTGTCATTGGCTGGTACACAAATAGCATTGAATAATGGAACCGACAGACACTATGACGGCGATATCTGTTCCCAGCGTTGGTAGTGTCATTATCAGTCCTGAAATTCTCAAAACGTACCTAATGACGTCAGGGACACTGGAACGTCTTTACATTATTCAAAGGCAATTAAGTTCCTGACACATTCACTAAGCATTTTGTCCTACCTGCGAGCTCGTGTCAAATTTAACTTGGTCTAGGAAACTGTTATAACTATGCATGAACATAGTTCACACTGGTTGCAGAAAAGAGCTCGAAGTGGAACTCAAATATGGCAAATTTGATCAGTGTTTCGACGATCAAATAACTCTAATTCACGATTTCATATAAATGGTTTATCTTGTCAAATTTATGGCATTATTATCATTAGTAATAAGACTAGAGAGTCTCCTCTCGTACCATGATTTGGCAAGTATCGGTTACGTTAGGTACGTAAAGCGCTCCAATAAATAAGTGCGAGCGCGATAAAATGTTTTACGCATCGAGTAAAACTCACGTTACGGCATCGCATTGCTTTAACTTCAGTAAATAACCAATAACCTCGTCCGCTCGTCCCCTATCCTCGTTTTACCTGACTTCGCAAAGCCTAATTTAAGTATTATGATATAATACTGATGACTATCTAGACCTAAAGAGAGTAAATGTGTGAGACAAGGTTAAAGGTCGAGCCACGTCGGAACGTTTGAAATGTCATAATGTCATGCAAGTCTCGCGCACGTGTACACCACGCAAGCGGTATGCCATGTATTATGACATTTCATACGATACAATGCGCATGACACGCACACTCTCACTTGCACGTTGCACGCATTCTGTGTGGCTAGGCCATTGAAGTTAATATACAAACTCCAAACCTAATTACAACTACGAACTGTGGGTAGGTACAATAAAATGTAAATAAGAGCGTTATACGCATAATGTCATTTACACCTTTATTTGCGCAACTGTGCAAACCTAGGGCGATTCCCACGCTAACTCAAATACTGAACAATCGTCCCTTTGGACTTAAATGCCTATGTATAAATAGCTATAAGTAAGACCCATGACATTTTATATTTGGACGTGCAGTTTACACATACTACATTTACAGTCCTAATTTAGCGAGAACTAAAACTGAAAAATAAATATACTTACTAAGATGAAACTTTATACGTACATCTTTATACTCTGTCAAAAGAAAAAGGCACCAAATTCTAAATTGGGTGTCCATAAAAAATTGAAAATTGCCGGCTTGTTTTACTGAGAGATTGTGGGACAGAATATAAGAACATCTTTAAGGTTCTAGTTGATATAGGTTAGATTAACTACCAATGCTTATATTTGCGTGATCTAGATATATGTCTAGCGAGCGTTTCGTCCGGAAAAGCCCAATATCAACGTAAGCCTTTCATTCGCGTTTTCTTTAGGGATTACTTTCAGGGCCTGCCATTGTTGTCGAGGTCCATTGTCGTGAGATCAGATAGTGACAATGAGGTCGCAATTAAATGTTGCCATTAGACCTCTGAAACAATCCACAATAGCGGAGGCACGTGAGAGGAATCGCATGGGAGTTTTTTCATCATTAGAATAGGTCGGAAAAGATTGACGGCTATGGATACGTTGCGTTGCCAGAACTAATTATTGAAAGTGTTATTGTTTTGATTGAATTCTTGTGATGGAACAATGAACTTTGTGTTTTGTACCGCTCGTTTGCAGGTATATTTAAGTGAGATTGTAGTACTAAGTATTATCAAAGCAACCGGCTGCACCTATCACCTTTCCGTTGGGTTCACTGCTTTATTTATTTATGTGGGACTTTAAGGAACAGTGAACAGGACTAAAAGAGCAAATCAGTTCCTTGCCGAAGGTAGCTTAGGTGTATCTAGTCTAAGTAGTATACCGATTTATTAGTCTTATTACCCAAGTGAAGGTCTTCGCCACGAAGCTTTATAAACCGTAGTCTTCTAGCCGAGTAGACTTTACTACAACCATAATAGATAATACTTAACTCTATGAGACATGTCATCTTTTTCGAAAAATACGAAATAGATGCTGCGAATTAAATAATTACAAAGATATTCAAAATTCATTTTGCACGGTATTAATTAACCAGTCAATAAGCTCTTTATTACTTAAACATGCAACGGGTCTTGCAGTGCAATGACCGAAAAAGATAGATGCGTGTTTGTTGTAGGTGTTCGATTTGGGTGAGGAAGTGACATTCACACCGGTAAACGAGGAAACACGAGCGTGGGCGAACATTGAGCCGTGAAATAATTGTGGATACCGCATCCATGTCATGACAAACGCAACGCTGCCCCCGTAAGCATACGGGTGAAGGCACATTTATCAGCATGCGTACGCATTTTGTCTAATAAAATTGGCTGTTTAGCGTGAAAGGTGTAAGCATGCGTACGCGTGCGGAAAGCTGGACGCGGTCCCATACTAAACTGACATTTTCTATAGACAAAATGCGTACGCATGCTGATAAATGCGTCTTCACCCTAAAACGCAGTAACTAGTTTTGAAGTGTCAATCGATTGATTACTTTATTCAAATGCAAATTATGTTCTAGTATTAATTAACATTTTAAAACTAGTAACTGCGTTTATGCTTACATCATCAGCCTATGATAGTCCACTGCTGGACGTAGGTCTCTCCTAATAACTATGCGTAAAGACGCATTAGGAGGTAAATGCTCATAAATAATCGCCACGCTGGGCAAGCTGATTGGCGATGACAGTATTGTCCACTATAATGACGCTGCTGCCCATCATCAATCTTTTATCAAATATTTTCGGTCATACATAGGTGTCACTGACTGGAATAGGAGTTCAATGAGATAATGTCGATTGGCACAAAATTGGCACCTAACAGTACTGGGAGCGAACGTGTTAAGATACATTGTAGTGCTACTAAAGTTATATATACACTACAGATACTGACTTTATTAAATTATTAAGAAGTTTTAGCAACCGTAGTCACGTAGTCTTCTAGCCGAGTTGACTTTACTACAACCACAAATGTATTTATAAGTATAGTATGATTATTGGAAATGAACGCCGACATAAGTACTTCTAATGCTATGGAATCCGGTGTACAATAGCACAAACGACGCGATTAGGATACGTCTGTCCCGGATATGCAAAGTTCCCGCGATAGCAAAGTAGTAGTTCTGTGTAGATAACTGTGGGAAAATGACACTAAAACAAATGGATCAGATGTAGGAATTAAGGTAAATGTAGAATGCGGTAAAGTTGTAATTGTCTTACACTAGAGTAGATTCTCATCGCAGCAAGTCCTTTAGCATTGTCAATTTGTGTACAGTCAGACCAGTAGAAGATTTAAGGCCGATAAGGCCGTCACACACGTAGCGATGATATAATATTAATAGGTATGTGGAATTGGAATACACATTACGATATCCAATGCCAATACATATCTAACTCTCTCTCTCTCTCTCTCTAATTCCTACATTGTGCGAGGAGATGGAGATGTATGATAGCAATGTTAAGATAGATTACAATACGTAAAATAAATAGTGCTACGAGACGAAAAAAAATACATAGGTACATAATTATGTACTAAAATCAATAAAAGCGTCTTTTGAATCTAATCATAAAATAGAATCCGAATCGAAATATCATTCAATATTCACAAGTGCTTTACGTTGAAGGAAAACATCGTGAGGAAACCTGCATACATCTGCGAAGAAATTCAAGGGTGTATGTGAAATCTCCAACAAGTACTGGGCCAGCGCTGGGACCACGCAAAACATACGTGACATACATTTCATATCGAGTTGCGGAAAAAGTGGTCAGAATACAACAACAACCTAATCGTAAATCATTTAGCTTTTAAAAAAGTTATGTGTCTAGAGCCCCTGGAGGAATCTGCGGCATTACTCAAAGGAAAACATTGGAATCTTCTAGTAAGATACCATTATAGAAAAAAAGTCCTAATCAACCTTCCTAGCTCGCGGCACCTCGTGCACTTGCCGATTCACCAAACCAGTTCCGGTCATCCACTGGCCGGCACAACTTTCACGAGATTCCTCGGGGCCCGCCGTGAGAACTGAGCCCTGTCGAAAATTGGGAATATAGAGGCGAAAGTGAAATTTATTTCGATGTAAACCTTAATTCGGCAAATTGTGGAAGTACTCACTTACAAGAACTTTAACCGTTTTGTATATTCCTAAGTAGAATCATTGCAGTAGGTCTATCACAAGATTGGTGCGACAATATAATATGTCGCCGCTAGATGGACTCTGAAGCTATAGAGGGACGAATACCTCTTTTATAAATAGAGCTAGTAAAAGGCGGGAAGTCTTGATATTATCTCATGCCGACATAACTGTGCCACCAATCATTTGTGTTAAGCCTACGGGACCGCTAAAACTGAAGCTGACAATGCCGATATTAAAATATTTGATAATAAGCCTCAATATTTATGGGCCAGATATATGACGTCAGCTAAGTGAATGTTGTCGATAATTATAAGTAAAATATTATGTACATTATCTACGTAGTGTCTACTCGCAAAAACCAACAATTTGATTAAGATTAGTGTACGGTGTACAAAATGAATAATTTATACATATTTAAAAACAGATCAATGACATGCCATTAAATCATTTAGATCAGTAGTTGATAAAAGTTGTACCCATGTATTTAAAATAATACATACCTACAATTCACCAACGCGAAGCATGTTCAGTAATTTTATATGCGGTCATATACCTAATTGCATAAATCGAACAGTTGTATGCAATTTCACTACAAGCCTGGCCATTTAAAGAAGGTTCTATTACTCTTCGTCACCTGTCAGACTTGGGAAACAGATGGAATGAAACCACGGGGTAGCCATAGCTTGTGCGAGCCAATAGTTCACGAATCCATTGTAAAGTGATCTTAACATCATTAATATCTAGAAATTAAACCATACTTATAGGTACACAGAATAATTTTCGAATTGCTGGTACACTAGCTAGTAAGCTACTGTATCTAGGGCATTATAAAATGATGATTATATTTTTTAGTATTATGTATTGTGTATATCTTCATAATATATCACATCATTGATTGCAAAGTGATGGTAATTCTTATCAATAGACTTATAACACCATTTGGTTCTAATTTAAAACACATGAAGTTGCATAATCGAATCATTGTTAGTGCCAAGAACCAAAGACCACAAAAAACCACTTAGGCACACTCGCACTCTGCATTTCGTAATACTCGTATATTCGTATGCACTAAATTAAATCTAAAGGTGAACGATCGATCGACAGACATTATACCTACGTGATATTATTAGTACAATGTTTGATGTCTTAGTTGCAAATAAAAATGTCAATTACCTTTTACGAGGAAGCTGGCGACTTCCTCGCACAACGCATCAGTGTTGCGATACAGCGAGGAAATGCCGCCAGCATCCACGGTACAATGCCACAAGGGCCAATCTTAGGATATAGGTTAGGTTAAGTAGATTAGTTAGATTTCATCTATGCACATAAATTGTAGTTTTGAAAATAAATATTTTCTTCCTTTTACGTGAAATATTTTAATTAGAAATTAACGCTTTGTTTGAGCGACGACTATAATGTCAGTTTTTTAAGGTTATAACAATATTTGAAAACCCTACCGCGTAGGTATACTGTATAAAATAAAGTACCCTATTATTAATGAAAAAGACTGACAGTGCTCAAATCGATTTCCTTAATACAGTATAATGCATTGTTTTTATTTCATTATATCTAAATAATAGACAACTTACTTTACTAGCATTGCTCAATGTCACATGCATCGACGGTATGCATTAAGGCATGTTCACGAAATAAAGTAGCCACAGAAACGTTAAAACAAAACGTACATTTATATTAGTAGTGAAAACAAAAAAAAATACATTCATATGTAAAAAAATACTTAGGAAACAAAATATGATAATTTTTTTGGAGAAACTCTACGATTTGGTGAGAATTTTGACTTTCTTCCGAACACCTGCCATCAGTGTGCTTATAAAACTATTAGTGAACCGACGAGCGGCTAAGTTCCAAATTTGTTTAAAATCCGTTACGCTGTCGGCAGTAGCACCTTTCTTGACCAGGTACCGTTTGATGTTTGCCCAATATCTCTCGATGGGGCGAAGATCTGAGCAATTTGGCGGGTTCACATTTTTCGCAATATAAGTAACATTCTGTTTATCAAGCAATTTTAAGATGGCTTTAGGTAATGAGCAGATGCTAAATCAGGCCAAAATATTGGTGAACATGTATGTTTCCCATATAAAGGCAAAATTCGCATTTTAATACACTCCTGTCGCTAAAAATCACCATTGATCGAGCCGGTAGTGAAAAAGCTTGAACTCTTTAACCCGCATGAACATATAGCTTGCTATACCAGGATCTTGGCGGCGTAATTTTCAAAAGCCACACACTTGTGCTTTTCTGATACGTTCTCCCTAGCCATACATGTGTAATACTGAGGCCCTGGCAAGGTTCTCATGTCTTGTTTTACATATGTTTCATCGTCCATTAAAATACATCGGCCGTTATTTTCAGTAATAAATTTGCTCAACATTTTGGCTCGAGATTTCGCTGATTCTTGCTGGACAGAAGTCTTCTTTTATATTTTCTGTTTCTTCATGGTCTATAGATTATTTCTCTTTTTAGCGTTGTGCATGTTCCCAACGGAAGTCTTAAGCTTTTTGGCTACATCCCGAGTAGTGGCCGATGGATTTTGGTGAAACGCCGCATCTATTGCCGTCTGCGATTTCGCCTTCACGCAGCCTTTTTTGCGACCTCAACCTGGCAGATCCTCTAGTATGTTACACTACCCAAATTTTTTTACAACTTTACGCACACCGTCCTTTGAGATTTTAAGCCTTTTTGCGAGTTGTCGCATCGAAATCCCTTTTTCTGTGCAATAAGTTAATATAATTAATTTACGAATATTTCGATTTACTCTCGGCATGATGATTTTCATTTAGTCAATGACATCAAGTGAATATTTTTCTTAAACTTGATTATACCTACTATCGCATGCCAGGTACAATCATAGCAAAAAGTTTTTGTATAAATATGTAGGCCCACCTATAGATGGCTACTTTATTTCGTGAACAAGCCTTACAAACAAGCACTAACGATTATTGAAAATCAAACCTTCGTCGTTTTTCTCCCCAGCCATCTTGAACATTCTACCGATAGATAAAACTTCGATTTTACGTGTTCACGGTCAAAACGCTTCGTACTTGAACAATAATCAGTAAATCTGAACGTTTCGTTCCCCCGTTCAAGACCAATTGAAGGCATCCAAAGAATGTGCAAAGTCACCGCTTTTGTAATACTTCAAGTGCCTTCGTTCCGATTTATTAAGATTTTCATGGAGAAACAAATACTGTTATTTGCTTAGAGCGATGATACTTGTGTGGTGGAGAGTTGTGTAGGTATATTAGAAACACGTTTGTGAAGTAGGTTGGTATGTTAGAAAAATTAAGAGGTATAAAGTTGACTAAGTTGACTTGAATGACGAGACATAGAATAGAATCGAAGGAACTGTAAATGTGTGCTTTTAAAACGACTTCTAGATTCCGCCACGCAAGCGGTGCGCCATCTAATATGGTATAGTTGTACCTACAACGCAATGCGATTACATAATATGATGTGGATTGTGGATTAATTACTATTGTTGTTGTTGCAATATTCTTTAAGCACTTAGAAACGGCGACAATCACCCGAGTTAAAAAGAAGTTTTTACACGTGTATCGAACGATTTATTATAACAAGTGCCTTAAAGCGCAAAGTTTACTTTTCCGGACTAGTTAGGAAAATAACACATTTTTACAAAAATTGCAACCAATCTTTCTACATTCTGTGCCTCTTCATTATAATCGAACCTGTACTTGTAGGCTTATGAATCTTATGATGGTTCCGTTTATATCGTTCGTCGCAGATATTGTTGTGTTCTAACTAGCATGCAAGTGCAAAAGTGACACATGACACGATAAACGTTGAACCATCATAACATAAGCTTCCCAAAGTTCCCAAAGTTCTTATGTATCTTCAATTTTACTAACGCGTTGATGTTCATTCTAAGGACTTCGTTCGCGTGTCGTTAGGTGTGCAATTAGGGTTGCCGGACGTAATGAGATATAAAGGCCCGGCCACAACATTGGTCTAAGGCGACCAGCGGCGAGCGAATCCATGAGTTGGAGCGGGATGCCAATATGAGAACTCCCTCTCGCACATATGGTTTTCCTCTAAGCCGGTCGCCTTAGACCAATGTCGTGGCCGCGGCATAAAGGATTGTACTGTATTTTAACTCTACGTACTTTACGATTTATGATGAAGAACGCTAGAACCTTAATTGCAAACGTAACTTAAATAGCCAGTAATCTCCTATTACCCGCCAAATACTGTATTATTTCAGGATATACCTACTTTATTTTTCACTTTTTAAACCGACACATACTGTATATCTCAAAACAAAATCTGACAACCCTATGTGCAATACCTTTACCACGGTTGCGTAGGTATACCCGGCTATAAATATTAGAGATGCACCGAATATTCGGTAACTATCCGGTATCCGGCGTATCCGGCCCATACTTTAATATCCGGCCGGATACCGGATAGTGACTTACTATCCGGCCGGATACCGGATAGTAACTTTGCTTGATTTTGGGGTAAAGAAGATAACATAAAAAGTTATAAAAGAGTAGCGGTAACAATAACATATTTAGTGATCGGAACAACTTTAAGAAAACGTTAAATATTTACACATCGGATGTGTTTAAGTGTGAAGATACGTATATTTTATGGATGTATGCTCTTTCATGTCCACTTGACAAGTTTAGTTAAAGTTTTGCTCTCATAACTCCGATCTCTAATAGTAATAAGTTGTAGCGAGCAATTTGGACAGTAACGAATCCATGGACCCAAGTGCTCCCGAAATTAGTCGGTCGATCTCCGTCTCTGGCGTGAGGCGAGGTTTGCCTTCATTGGCCGTCTGGAGAGGAGTCGTCAGAACTATATGCGCCAGTAGCCGTACCATAAAGTCCATGAGTTTAGCAAGTATCGGTTACGTTAAGTTTTGCTCGAAACGAAAAGCAAACTATCGCGCGCGCTTCAATAAATAAGTGCGAGCACGATAGAGTATTTTACGTATCGAGTAAAACCTAACGTAACCGAAACTTGAAAACTCATGGTACGACTACAGGGGTAGTACTGTAAATTTGCGTAAGACAAAATACTCGCGAGTTAGAGCAGTAACTAATACAAGCCAAACAAATAAATGCTTTTACATTTTTACTTTTACCTTTCTGCACTTTTGAGTGGCCTACACCCTTGACTGTCTCTAATCTTGTGAGGGCATTTACAGGGGTCCATATAGTCGGCTTTAAGTCACCGCCTGCCTTGATAACAGTGTAGATTGTGATAACAGAAGTTTGGGCTTTTTTTCTATAGCCCAATCTCTGACCTACCCAACTTACAACACCTTTTTTTTCTTGTAACTTAAAAATAATAGGTAGGTAAATTATGGCCATATGCCGAATTTGGTAATAAGAAATGCCAGGACTTCGTGAGCTACAAAACAGGTCAAAAGTATCAAAACTTTCACAATGAGCCCTCTGCTAAACTCAAAATGTAGGTATAATACCGCCGGCCGAATATTCGGCGGCCGGATACCAAATATTCGGCCGATGGTTAGGCCGAAGGCCGAATATCCGGTATCCGGCCAAACCACTATCCGTTGCATCTCTAATAAATATTGCATATAGCAAGACTAATAAACGTACAATACCTAGTGTGACAACACTGACGATGACGACTGACATTGATCAACGGAGCCGAAATTAGTTAGATATCAATACCAGTAATTAACAACTTAAACAAGAGTCATCATTGACCGAGTTCGTCAAAGTACCTACTTTTAAGACATTCCAAAAAAAATTACATCAACTCATCAACATCAGCATAGGGTAAGTACCTATAAGTAGGCACTCGGTGATATTTTATTCATTAACCAAAAATAATGGTTAATTCGGAGATATGAATGAACTTTTACTACGGGACCAACATCTAAAACGCGAACATTTTTTTTAATGTTTAGTGATTTTATTTAGTAGGCGAAATGTACCGTAACAACTGATTATATCCGCACTACAATATTTTTCTCATTTCGACACTTCTATTCTAACACCGTGTCAGTCTAAAGCAGGCCATACACGTAAGGGTGTACCTGACAGGTTTGCCTGTACAAGTCAACTGTTCAGGTAAACCGGAGCGTGTATGTTACAGAACTGTGCAGGTTTTTGCACAGTTCTGTAACATACACGCTCCGGTTTACCTGAACAGTTGACTTGTACAGGCAAACCTGTCAGGTACACCCTTACGTGTATGGCGTGCTTAAGGAAAAGAAAACCGTTTCCATCTATTCCATGAACGCCGCTGTCATACATTTGCTAGTCGTATAATAAATACTAACTTTAATTATTTTAAAATACAGTCCAAAATAGATTCGAGGGGTTACGAGGTTCGTGCCCCGTTATTCTAGGTAGGTAGGTATTTTCATTTTAGTATAAACAGAGGTGTCAAAGTAGACTTTATCTTAATTTTCATAACCAGTCGTTCCCTTTCACTTCTCAAGCTATCGCCAACTTCATTTGTTCGTGACAGCGAGATACTCATTTGAAATTCTAAACTACGAATGGAGTTATGATTTCCTGTTTATGTACAGTCAGAGGCAAAAACTTAAGGTTAGCTTAGGCTCGATTTCACCAAGCTTTTATTCGAAGTGTCACGCTTACTCTCAGATACACTAGTGTCAAATTACTATGGAGTTTTGATTTGACATTATACTAGCGTCATATTACTATCTATGGTGTTTTGATTTGACACTATACTAGTGCCATAATATTACTATGGAGTTTCGATTTGACACTATACTAGTGTCATATTACTATGGAGTTTTGACATAACCACCGGAGAGTAGGTAAGGGTTATTCTTCGAATAAAAATCGAGCCTGATCGGATGTGGGGTGGTTTTTCTCAAGAGGTTTAATATACCTACTGAAGAAACTATTTACCTAGTAGGTACCTACCTGATATCTAACTCAGTAGGTATATTAGAACTACTGCAATCATTAAATTATATAATTTAATAATTGCAGGGGTTCTATCACGCAGACAGTAGGTACCTACTGTGTACGAAATTAACCATGTTTTCCTATAATAACTTTATGAATCAGTTCAGAGGGTTAACTAGAAGACTGACTAAATATAACAAAGATAGACACACCTAATAAAGTTCAAAATTATCAGCACAGTAAAATAAAATTAAGTGTAAGTATGTCAATTTAATCGAACAAAATATTAGTACTGGTTGGTACTACTAACAGCACTGTAACATCATATCATCCAATAACTTTAAACATTAACATAATAATAATTGTCCATTTTCTATAAATAGATAATTATACGTTTATACGTATATAATACGTTTTCTAATTACGTACCTAAGTAGATATTATCTTTGCCAGGTTGCTAACAATTTAAGCCGGGTTTTGTTTTTTATCTATATCCGACTAAGATGAAATAACGAATACCTAGTTTAATAAAGGTTCTACATTTTTTAAAGGTTAAGATCTGAAATTAATAATATTTAAAATAATTATAATAAGTTAGATTTGTAGGATGTATATTTTGACAGCTACATACCCTGTTTAATCCTGAAATGAATGTCCCAATCCTTATTCAATGGCACTTATTCACAATTCACAACACAGTCGCACTACACCCAAGAACCACCTTTGGTCATCCGACACAAATTCAAATTTAAACTTTGCACAGCCACTTACAACGAACCGAGGTACCTGGCAAGATTAACCAGCATTCACCGAGATGAAGGCTGTGTTGCCAAACTTCCATAAACGTCAATCTCACACAAAAACACTGTTTACACTGTCACCTAACCGTTTCCTAATTCAAAAATAATGGCGTTAACACATAACTTAAATAAAATTAGCGAAAATCCGCTACGTACAGGCACAACGCCGCAACGTTAAGTTAAAACTAAGTTGGATCCGCTACGAACCACGAAAGACCGTTGATCCAGTTGATCTGTCGGTAAAGCAGTTTTACTACCTTACCGACTACGTGGTGCTACAGACACGCTTGCGTATCGCGGTCGCCTTTAACTACGGTATTCAAGAAAGAGATAGCGCACTATCGTGAGTCGGTAGCGCTGAGTGGGAGAACTCAAAACCTGCGCCGGACCAGCGAAGCCTCTCAATACTACAGACGTACAGAAAACAGGTGGATATTTTGAGCACGTGTGCGTGCAATGTTGCGAGTTTTTTATCGTTGTGTGCGTTTTACTTGAATGTGGGTATTAATGATAATTGATAACGTGTTTATTTTTGTTAAGTTTCGAATTTAATGAATAAATGAGTAAATTAATGTTTATTATCTAGACACGCGGTAGCGTGTCAAGCCATTCTATTCTTACCATACTTCACGATGCTATCAAAGTAAATAATATAACGCTTGACTATATTGAAAGCTACAATGTCTGGACAAGCATAGCAAATATCGTCAGATATTTAGACGAAATATACAGGGTGTTTGGTTAGCGGTGTCGGAGCTTTTAAGGGCTTAAACTACAATCAATTTTATCGATAAATTACCATACAATTTTTTTTGTGCCAACGATAATTAAATGGCGGCCATTTTAAAATTTCAAACAGACGTATACGGGCGCACGTGTTATTTCTGGAATTAAACGTTTGTTATCGGTCCTATCCTTGCAAAATAAGCAAACTAATTAAGCTAATCATTTGACTCAACTATTTGAACCAAACTAAAAAAAAATTTTTAAATTAAAAATAGTGAAAAATTCACCTTAATTTTCAATTCATTTAATTTTGCATGAAAACTAGGTCGTTAATATAGGTTTTTAGTGTTGTTATTTATTAGTACAGTATGTTAGCTAAAAAATAACACCATAATTACAGTTATATCTTAAGTACTTTAGGAATTACAAGTGCTCAAACATACACCAAAACAGCTGCATTTAGCGTTCCCGATGCAAAATCCATAAACAAATTAATGTCAGCAGTGTACTGACTAGTGAAGTGGCCGCCTTCCATTCCATCCATCCAGTCCATGTTTGAGCACTTCTAATTCCTAAAGTACTTAAGGTATATCTGTAATTATGGTGTTGTGTTTCAGCTAACATCCTGTACAGGTGTAGTGAGAAATTACTTGCCTTCGGAAACGTTCGTAAACACATGCTGTTTCAGGCAGTGTGACCGAGTCTGACTGAAGTAGCATGACAGCTATTACTGTCAGTCTCAGTGAGATAGACTGAAACAGCATGACGTTGACGAACGTTTCCGAAGGCAAGTCATTTCTCACTACATGTGTACTAACAAATAACAACACTAAAAACCTATCTTAACGACCTAGTTTTCCTGCAAAATTAAATTAATTGAAAAATTAAGGTGAATTTTTTACTATTTTTAATTAAAAAATTTTTTTTTAGCCTTGTTGTTCAAATAAATGATTAGCTTAATTAGTTTGCTTATCTAACGAGCTCTCTAATGAGATTTTTTTGCAAGGATAGGACCGGTAAAAAACGTATAATTCCAGAAATATCACGTGCGCCCGTATTCGTCTGTTTGAAATTTTAAAATAGCCGCCATTTAATTATCGTTGGCACAAAAAAAAAATGTATGGTAATTTATCGATGAAATTGATTGTAGTTTAAGCCCTTAAAACCATCGACACCGTTAACCAAACACCCTGTATAGACGTTAGAATATCCTGGAACAAGTATTGGAGCTACAACGAACCATTAAATTAAAATCAAACCTATTGTTGAAACTGAAAAATAAAATCCCACAAAAAACATTCATTATGAAACTAGCAAATCGGGTGCTGCTTGTTTATCACTAAAAATTTATGAAATCTAAGACAAAATCGTGCCATGAATTTTGGATTTAATACCACATCGGGCTCCAACATTCACACTCGACGAAAAAAAATTTTTTTGCACTTGCATCGAAATGTACTATTAACTATGTACAATTGTTTTGCAATCGACGAGGCAACGTGTTCTCGTGGTTCGCGGTAGGGCCTCAGATAGGTAGTATGATATGAGACAGGGGAGGCGTTCAATCAATCGTTAGCGCGTGACAACAAAAGATCAAAACACAGCCATCGTTTGTCGGTCGCCACACGCCCCGGCAATACTTACGTCTTTTATTTTTGCGTGATTCCTCCTGACTGATGAGAGGATCAAGATTAATGTTACTCAGCACTCCTCCCAAATTGGACGGCTCGTTTTACGGATGGATTATTAGTTTTACCTTCGACGCCTGTCGGCTGTTCCAGTGACAAGTGTTAGAGCAAATTACTTGGAATTAGCTTTTCGGGAGAAATTTATTAAGATCTTTTTCGATGAATTGTTAATTGAAAAAGCAGTTATACGGGGTGTTCGTTTTGATATGCTTTAAATTCGACAAATTAATTGGGACATTAATAGAAGTTGTCAGGGGACCGTTTCTCAAAAGCTTGTAACTTGTAATACAAGTGGAAGTGGACATTTTTTTTCTTTTTGATACATATTAAATGAAATGGTAAGTTGGATTAACGTTTATGTTATTCTTAAGGTGACTGCCAGCACAATGTCAATATAAGTTACATTAGGAAGGAACGTTGGTGGCAATACACTTGTTTAACCATTCAACTTATTTCTTTAATAACTCAATAACAATGAGTTAAGTCACTAGTTTCAGTCAGTAGGTATTTATTAGAAAGAGACAAAGCGTGTATTGAGCGTAACCTTAATAGGGCTCAAAGTTATTAGTTACATATATCTATACCTGCTGCTAAGTTAGGTACTTGAGAGTAAAAGAGCAGATGTAATCCCGAGGAAACGACACCATTCCATTGTTTAATTTCCTGTTTAGCGAGATTACAGTAATAAAACGTCAGTCTAAGTAATATACGAGCGTTAAAATGTGATAAAGACCTACATCATATGTTAATAGAATCTTCCATTCCGCGGCTATTACACTTCACCAAAACTTTAATTATCAAAACAAAGAAGCTATGAAAGTAGGGGCCAAGTTCAGAAACAAAAGAATAATATAAATTCAATGCTAATCAAATTTTTTCTACTCCCGTACTTTTATTTGTCATTTACATGGTCGTGAACACACCTTTAAGCCCATACCTTACAAATCTCAAGATAAGTCTATATTTATATTTAAAATTAGGTTGGCAGCCATGTATTTCTTTAAGTCTTGTATACGAGGTGTCTTAAAATACCAAAAACGCACTGCGTGTAAACCCGAATGCGTTTATAGGGAATAGACAATATAGAGTCTATATTGTCTATTCCCTAGAAGCCACGACCAGGCTTCTTTAATAACAATTTTCGACTTCGCTTCAAATTGTTACCCACGCCAATCACCTTTTTTGACCTCTCGTAAACAATGGTTGAATAAAATACTATTATGAAACACTTACCTACCTACGGGTGAGCGCATAAGAACAATTTGATTTCAATATAAACTTCACGTGGAAAGCACATTCGAAAACATAGCCCCAAGGTCGTGTTAATTACGCTTCCACTTATCAAACCGTCGACATTGAATTACTTGGGTACCGACCTACATACTTTCATAGGTGCCTTTGAATTCCCTACGGCACAAGAGAACGAAGGTTGATTCTGAAAAGCTTTACAAAAGTGGACAAGTTTTTTGCGACACTGCATTAGATCTTAATTATTTTATTACACAGTATAGTTTATTATTATTAAAATGCTATTATGCGCCATATATCAGTTATTGCCGTTCAGTGGATCATCAAGCCCAGAAGGCGCCCTAGAAATAATTTAGCTTCACTTCAGAAGAAAGATGTACCTATCGTCCATAAGTAGTAGTACATACCTATAATTAATCACTTTAAAGGAGTTTCAGGTACTTTATTAAAGAAAAATCATGTTCTTAAAATAAATATTGTTTGCGACGCTCAATAAATTACTTTTTTCTGTCTAAAAGTGAAAAAGGTCAGTTGAGTTATCACAAAAAAATATTTTCACAAGTAAATCATTATCATAAAAACTAGGACGAATGTAGAAGATTTCATATGACATTTTAGTCTCTAAATATGGGCAGGAATATATAACCTTAAAATGTGTCGGCTTACTCAAAATCACAGTGTACATTTTATACAATGACCAAGTTCTTGCAATGCATTTAACAGGAGCAAAATCCTAATAATTTTATGCTTTTAGTACATACATCCCCGAAGGCAGAATAAGGATGAAACAGAGCTGATAATTCGATTGGCAGTCGCCGCCGACAGTTTTATGGGAGTCGTCAATAAGGGGAGGAACAAATAAGCGACGCAATTACGAGTGAAGGTCGTCTCGTCGTGTAAGTAAATACCGATACCGAGTTACCGACTAGGAACATCTATATTTAAATACACCATATTTGCAGCGCAATTAGGTCTGTAGACCAAAAAGCATAATGAAAGCGATAACTAATCGCTGTAACCAGTACCTGCGTTATAGTTTACATAATTTTCATAAAAACCAAAAATAGTATTTAGATTTTTATCTTTTGACTGCCATATGTCAGAAAATCAATCAGCTCATATCGCTGTAGTTCACTTCGCCGAAGTTTGATATATAAGGCAAAGGTCTGATTTGGTTTCTTTAATCTACGAAATAGTTCGATTCATATGCATGCTCTGACCTGCGTGTTTTATAATTCTATATTTGTGGCGACACGGGCACGCTCGATGAAAAACTCACTGGAAACAAATATCGTAGAGGTCAAAAGTGACCCTACGTCTTCAACTAACTTAGCGCAAATTATAGTGCCTCCGTTCTGTTGATTTTCCTTTGTTGCCAGTTCCTTTCTTTGGAAGCTTTGTTAAGTTGTCGCAAAAAGGTATAACCCCGAGATGGTCCCGTTATACCACCAAGTCAAGGTCTGTAGCCGTACCATGACTTTGCAAGTATCGGCAGAAATTATATAAAGTTAAGGAGGTATATCAGCACCATACATTAAAATGCAACCACCTGAAATTCGCTTGGTTCTAGATGGCGGCACTGCTGTTTACGCTTAGGCATAGATGGCCTTAAAACAGTAACCCTAACCCCCTTATTCATAAACGTTTGCTAACTTAACAAGCCGCTAATAATTGTTTGTTCCTTTTGCTCTTATGGACACAATGTTAAGACCGAAAGGGACAAACAATTATTAGCGGCTTGTTAAGTTAGCAAACGTTTATGAATAAGGGGGTAAGTATACACTACCTTGCCACTAACGGGACGCATGATCATTTGCAATAGGTAACTAACATTTCTGCTAAATCCAACGGAAGCAGTTTAATTCGGAAGTCCAAGTGGTCGACTGTGAGGCAATTTTACGAAGTCCAAGTCCTGGACTATGTGGGCGCATATACTTTTTTTTTGGTGATTTACTAAACCGCTCACAAGACTATTGCTATGACTTACCCGTATCGATGTATTTGAGCACGAACTGAACGTCAGGTCCCAGGGCTGCGGCCACCTCCAACGGCAACTCCGTACCTCGTAACACATGCACTGTCGAAGAGATGTAAGAATTAGAAACAGGTTGTCTCACTGAGATATGAACAAGTTTTTTAAATCATCATCAGCCCATGATAGTCCACTGCTGGACGTAGGCCTCTCCTATTAACTATGCGTATAAACGCATTAGGAGGAAAATACCCATAATCGCACTGGGCAAGCGGATTGGCGATCGCAGTAATATGTCCACTATGATGACGCTGCCCATCAACAATCTTTTATCAAATAATGGTCAGTGACACTTCAATCCCTTAGTTGATTCTTACGACACCCGCAGGAGGAGTTGGGGTGGCGACAAATGTATTCTTGTTGCCGTCACCACACGGCTGGGTTTTTTAAATATTTGCGTTAAAAGGGAAAGCTTATTTAGGTCAAATATAATTAATTTTTCTAAGAAACTAGTGGCTTATGAGTCATGTTTGTTTCGAAAACTGTAATTAACATTAGGTATTAGGGAACGTGTTGCTTATTTTCACTTTTTTAATAGAGAGCAAGTAAACTAACGAAAATAAAATACTACTAATCTATAAATAAAACAATTACCCCAGATATCGAGTAATACCTAACGTATCCTTTACGTTCCTATACGAGTCACACCGGATGCGCGTTCAGCACGTTCTAGTGCCCGTTGTAGCGTAGAACATTTCATATTAGATAACACACCGCTTGCGTGGCGTGTACGTGCGCGTGAATTGCAATAGGTGTGCCATCCTCGGTGACATTTCCTACGTTACAACGCGCACGTCACTCTCACGCGAACGTGCACTTGCTGACACGCATCCGGTGTGACGCAGCCTTCCAACTCAGGCTACGGCTACTGATGCGTTTAGTTATAAAGTTTATACGGAACGGTCGGTGCAAGTATAATTGACTCGTTAGTGTACTCGCACGTGATTGTTTTTTTTATTTAATCCTCTCAATGAGCTGTTTAAGTTATAATTAATATTATAACCAATAAATAGGAATGTAATTTTAATGAAATAATCTTGCAAATAGCTATGACGGTGATAATAAGAGAAACTTATTGTAATTTACAAATTACAATAAGTTTCTCTTATTATCACCGTCATAACTTGTCGCAAAATGTCACGTTCATATCTTTGAAGTTTCTTAACCGCAGCGGGCAAATAACTTTCTCATATTGTGCACACACGCGTGATAGTTCAGTCTGGCTAGTCCATAGAATCATTACTGTGACTTTAACTATTATACTAACTTAAACGTATTCATTAAAAATAATGTATCCCGTTGATGGGCAAAGTATGTATAAACCGCTATTTAAAAATGATAGTGATAGGTCCATCAAAGTTTTGTATTGCTAGATACTATTTTTTGTGTTTGTCAAAGATGTTGTGCCGACATATGCGCGGTATTTAAAAACGCCATACGAGTATGTCCTGTCTACCGCGGCTTAATAGCAAAACTGCTTTTGGAGGTATTTTTGAGCTCGCGTTAAATTCCATGTTTGCATATATGGTCGCAGCCGAAGTGTTTTCACAGATTAAATAGAGCGGTCGTGTATGCATCTCTTTTATCGAATTAATAGCTAATTATATCAATATGTGTTTACAGTAGAATACAATGCAATTCTACGGGTCTCCTAACACAATATTGTCTGCTTTCCCGTGAGGTTGACTGGTAGAGAATGCCAGTGAAAGTCGAGATAAATAAATAATTAAGGTGGTCTGATAACCTGACGAAGGTCTCAAAAGTCCGCTGAATGCGGGTGGCGCAGGAACGGTCCTTGTGGGAATCATTGAGGGAGGCGTATGTCTAGCAGGTGCTTTCGGCTGATATGATGATAATGAGAAATTTTCGAAGAGTTTTTAGTGTTTAATTATTTTTAACTATTTTGTTATGTTAAAGCGATGGTGGTTCAGTGGTTTAGACGTTTGACTTTCAATCCGGAGGTCGTGGGTTCCAATCCTGGGTCGTACCAATGTTTTTCCGAAACTTATGTACGGAATATCAGATGATATTTACCATTAGCTTTCGGTGAAGGAAAACATCGTAAGGAAACCTGCATACATCCGCGAAGAAATTCGATCAAAGGTGTATGTGAAGTTCCCGCGGTTACCCGCTTAGGGCCAGCGTGGGGTCTATAGCCCAATCCCTCTCATATATGAGAGGAGGCTTGTGCCCAGCAGTGGGACATTATACAGGCTAAAATATTATATAATATTATATGGACAGTGGATGTCAAACATTTATAAAAAATCCTTCTTATTTACGATGACGTAATGGAAAAAGGAAATGAGCATAACTGCATATTTATTATTTATGTAATAAATTATCTTGGAATCTCTTTGATACCGACTCTACCATGATAGCTTACACACAAGCGTTTAATATACGGGGTGTTTTTTAGGGTTCCGTAGCCAAAATGGCAAAACGGAACCCTTATAGATTCGTCATGTCCGTCTGTCCGTCTGTCCGTCTGTCCGTCTGTCACAGCCGATTTACTCGGAAACTATAAATGCTACAGTAACGAAATTTGGCAAGGATATGTGTTGTATGAACCGCTACAGGATTATGATACTAAATTGTAAAAAAAAACCATTGGGGTGGGAGCCCTCCATACATGTAACTGAGGGATAAAAAAAATTTTTTAGTTGTATATAAGCGTGTGGGGTATTAATAGAAAGGTCTTTGAAAATGATTTGAAGGTTTATAAATCTTATTTTTATTTAAGAAAATCGTTTTCGAGATATCATCTCTCAAAAGTCTGAAAAATGTGTCCCCCCCTCTATTTTTTTAACTACGCGATATAAAATTCTAAAAAAAATATATGTTATGTACATTAATATACTCTATCAACGATTTTTGGTTTGATTAAAATATCTCCTATGGTTTTTGAGGTAGGTTGATTTAACTGTATTTTTTTAATAATAAATTGATAATGGTACGGAACCCTTCGCGCGCGAGTCCGACTCGCACTTGGCCGGTTTTTCTATTTGCTATATATTTAAGGGTAGCGTATTTAGGTCTAGTATAACTAATTTCTCTAAGAAACTAGTATCTCATCTCTTACTGTTATTGAGTTATTAAAAAAATAAGTTTAATTACTTAACAAGTGTACTGCAACCTTTATTAGATCTTAAGTGTCACACTTGTTATATTATTTTTAAGGTTCTCTGACATTTACCATTTCATTTATTACGTATGAAAACGATTTTTTATTTTTTTATTTTAACAAAAGCCGATGTACCAGGTAACTTCTATTAATGTCCCAAGTAACCTGTCCAATTTAATGCATATCAACATGAACACCCTGTATATACCCAAAAACTACTGTACTACACTTATAGTTATATAACCCTACACTTATTATAATGTAACTATCTATTTTAAAAGCTTAACAGTTCCTAAAAGGTCCTAAGATAACATTGACAAATTAACATAAAGTCTGGGGCTGGAAAAACAGTACGTTGAAAGCACTTCGTTAAAACTCTCAAAAGGTTTCTCATATCAACCAGCAAAAAACAAAGTCCTATTCATTATTGACGGAAATTATCTGATCCTTTAAATTGCGAAAGAAAATATCTGAGAATTTTTCTAACGTCAGAATTGAGCTCATTATGTCAGAAGAAGCAGGCCACGGGTGTAATTCTTAATGCTGGAGTCGTTGGTTTTAAGATAAACCAGTAGATATGGGACTGTCCAATTTGGAATTTGTATGAAATGAAATGAAAGCATTTTTATTTCGAATTTCTTCATCCATAATACATATTAATGTTCGTAATAACTAATTTGTTATATTTCCACATTCGCTTTTGATGTCAAGTAGGTATTATGGAGCTATATCACTGTTGTTAATATAAAATAGTACATTACGACACAAATGCAAAAAACATGAAGTTCGAAACGAATGGCGATGTTTTAAATCGACACGAGTTACGAATTTCCTTTTTGCGCGTGTCTCGTGTGACGTTTTTAGTACAGATGGCCCTCTGAAGTTTTAAAAAGTACAAATGGTGCCTTTTTTAGGCTCTAGTGCGAGAAGTGGGTCATTTTACGTCAGGTCCAAAACTTTGGAGGGCTACCTGTACTAAAAAACGTCGTACGAGACACGTGCAAAAAGGAAATTCGTAACTCGTGTCGAGTCGTGTTTTGAAACATCGCCACTCGTTTCGAATTTCCTGTTTTTCGCACTTATGTCGTAATGTACTATTTTATAGCTAGGCTTAAATAATAATATGAGTATACTATTGTTCTGTAGTATTCTGTACAAATATGTACTATTCTAGTAGGTACCTTATACGTTATAATAAAATAGCATTGGTGTAGAAATAAATATTATGTCCCTGTAGTTATAGTATGTAGGAAACAACTGGACTAACTTATTAAATTATGTGTGCGCGAGCGTTTGATCAATGACCGAGATATATCGTAAATAACACACATAATTAGCGAAGTTCATTAAAGGGGGTACCTAATATTTTGTTCGGTTACCGCGATGATTACTCATACAATAAAACTGTAAAAACTGATAAACTCGTGTATATCAATTAAATTATCTTAACTTCATCCCGACGTTTCGGACACTTTACATGGTTCGTGGTCTGCGGGCGCGCGAGTTTATCCGTTTTATGGTTTATTTCATGAGAGGGCTCACGAAATAAAACTCGTCACGAGGGACTCTTTATGAGGGACATTTTAAAGGTTTCGTTACACTTGCTCACCCGTGCTCGCTCTTTCAATAAGAATAAGCTCTGTTCACAAACAGATACCCTCTCATTGTTTGATTAAAAACGGTCATCATCAGCGAAAACGGCAAGGAAATGTTGAGGGCAAAAACGCGTGGCAGTATTAAGATGGAAGCATCGGTATTTGGGGATCGATTCGACAAGTTTTAATGATGATACGACCGGCAGTCACTCCTCGCTACACACTGACGAGTACGACTTATGAGGTTTTACTACCCTGTTTAGTGTATAAAAAAGTTACGCTAAGGATTATAAATAGGGTTAGGATTTTGGTGGCATTTATTGAACATAGAGCAGTGGAGTCGATGCTACAAACATTTTTAACTTGAATAAATGATTAACTTATAAAATAATAACGTAATAGTGTTCATTTCAAGTTGGATTTATCAAGGGATTTAAATAAATAACATGAATTTTATTTTTGAGGAACTAGAAAAATATTAATTTTCAATTAAAAATGTTGGTATATGAGAAAATTTATTTATTAAATTTTTAAGGTTCTAGTTCTCTCGAAGACCGTAAATATTATAATATTAATCATAAGCTATATTACAAAGAATTATTGAACTTCAATTCATAGGTAGCCAAATATTAAAGATGAAATGATTTAATACTTAAAATTGGCGAAACCCTGTTTAAAAGAATATATTTATTTATTATTTCTGATTAATTAATTATTCAATCAATCATAAAAAAAAATAAACGACGACTCCACTGTTCTCTGTCCACCTAATGCCACCAAAATTCCTAACCCTAATTATAAAATAGAACCAGCAAAAAAAATTAAATTACCTACAACTATAAAATCGCTTGCTCGTGTTTCATTACCAAAAACAAAAAATCTACCTAAATACAACTTTTCCTCCTTGTATTTATATCAAATCTACAAGTATAGTATGTATATAATATACTTGTAGAAATTGGACTCCGCGAAACTTCATAAACTTCGGATACAGTGAAACCTGTGAAAGCGCTACGTCCATGGCATGAAGTTAGAGCTTCATAATTAAGATAACGCGTCCATTAAATTGTTGAATACAAAAACAATAATTGGTGCCGTCGTTTGTTACATTGTAATTGTAATAAAACTTGAACAATGTCGATCCAATGAACACACCGGCAGAATACTCGTAAAAAGTCAATCCGTACAATTATAATAGCTGGCCTACTGCCGCGAAAATCTAAATTCGGAACTTTCGAGGATTTTTCTCTGTCACTCAAACGAAGGCATCATTAGAGTGAGAGAGTCAAATCCTCGAAATTTACGAATTTCGTTTTTCGCGGTAGGGCCGCAGGGTCCATATTTTAAAATGGCGAATGTCAAAATATCACGGCCTGGTTTTGCAGTATTCATCGGAGTTCATTTGAACGGCTGACTGAAGTAACTAACGAATGAATATTTTCACTACAACCTGCACTCTCATCCTATCGTATATTTTTACATAGGTATCTACTAGAATTACTGTATACCTACGATCTATAGCAGCATTAAAGATACATATTCAGTAAGTCAACTTATTTAAAACATTTGAACATTTAAAAATTATAAGATTATTTACATAGTTGTAGGTTGTAGGGTCATCTGCTGATGTGATTGATTTTCAGTAATAATTTAGATATGGATTAGAATTTTACAAAGATAGTATTTTCCTAAAAAAACATGTCGGACCATGCTCCGTCTAGAGTAGTTAACGACTGGACCGACTATGTTCGAACTAGTGTTTTTTTAAATTATTCTATAAGCCAAATTCATGATTATTTTTCGGACCCATGGACCAAAAGTTAGAGGGGAAGACACATCATTTTGAATATTTTATTCAACCGCTTTGTCGGCTTGATTTATATGTAGGTATAGGTAGGTATACTAGGTATTAAGTTATTTTATTTTAAGTTGGTTTTTCCTTTAATAGTGTAATGTAGAATTAAATATGGTGTGGATGCAAATTACAAGATTGTCACACCAATCGTTATCTGTAAATAGGATACGTAAGTACTTTATAAACACACTTTACTTTTCACTCTTGCGTACTATACAAATCATTCGAATACAATGTTCATTTAATTTAACGGCTATAATTTTACATCCAACAATTCGATCGTTCTATCGCGGCATTGTTCTCGTGGACGGATGAAAGCAAAACTATTGTCTTTCGCAAACGTATGGGATATTAAATTCATGGAGATTGGCACCCGCTTGTATACGAAATGCCTATTGTGTCTGGTATCAGTTGCAGATTTATTAAATACCCTGAATTATTGGTGAGACGAGTTCATTCAAGTTTCGGTAGTTAATAGTAAGCATTTTTTTACAGAATATATTTAAACTTAAACCTTCTAATATACTGTAAAGTATTCGTTTCTAAGTTCTAAAAAGTATTCGTCTTTAATTTGTAGGTAGGCAACCGTAACGAATCTCTATAGCCTAGTTGGCAATGACGGTGTTGGAAGACTTAGGTTTGAAACTCGGCAGCAACTAAGAGCATTCGCCAGCGTACCTATTTACCACAATTATTATATTTGGGGCTATTTTTCCAACTTCCCAATCTGTATTGTTGTCTCATGATGTGATAAGAATTCTGGTAATACAAATTAACAGATACTTTTATCTGGGTATTGAAGAATCGGCCCCTTGCTCGAGATTATATTACATATAAATTCATACATCCCACTTCCTATACCATACATGTATATACTTCCCAGTAGATAAAGTTCCTTTTTCGATATTAAATACGCCTGTAAAAAGCATGTGCGCAATAATGACCACGGGTGAGCAATGAATTGCTCTCTGAAAAGGAGCATCGTCCACCAGTCATTTATTTTCTCTCTGCCTTAATCGCCTCATTGAATCATATCAGAAAGCGAGTAATTACTCCAACAACCAGCAAAAGCAATAAAAAATATTACACAGTGCAAAATTAAAAGTTAACAACTTCATATAAAGCTTTTCCCAAGTGAAATAACGTAATTTTCGACCCCTTTCATCGTCGCGTGCTGACGTTATCTCGACGCCAATTCGTAAGTATGGAGTTCATTAGGCCAAATTGTAGTGGTTATGCCGCAATTTGCGATTGCATGTCGTTGACTGATAAGTCGTTGATGAGCGAAAACATTAACTTTTGTTGTTCCCGTGGGTTCCTTTGTGCAAAATTGTAATGGTGTCAAGGCGGACCTAAATTATTGACTAAGAAAGAACGGTTGTTTCTGCGTTTTTTAAACAGGTTGAGACGGACAAGGGCCTGATAAGTGATGATTTTTATGACTGACAAGTCTATTAGGGGAAATAGGTATTCGTGTGTTGATTTGTGCCGTAGATTTTTTTCTATACAGGTTGTAAAAGAATGCTAAGCATAGTAGGTTTCCATCTAAATATGCCATTTTATAAAATTATTGCTTAAGTAGATTACAGATGTAATAAAAAATCCGCTACTTCTTTATTATAATAAACGTCCGACTTTATCTTATCTACTTATTTGCTATATTGCTATATCTACTATATTGCTTCTTTCTCGTACTTGTAAATGGTACATAAGTGTGACAGGGAGGCAACACTTCGTTCGTGCTTCCCGGTAAAGCCTCAGGTACCTACAGAAGCCAATTGTGACAGAAATATCAATTCGAATGTTTCCTTGAAAAGCTGAAGGGAGTTATGGCCTACATCTGCGTAAATCGTATTTTTATCGGTCTGTTCTAAAACGTAAAACAGTGCATGATGTGAAATGCATTTGTATATTCCATGATATTTGCAAGCTTATCTCTCTTAACTCTCCTCTTAGAATACTACCACTTAACATGTCCACTGCCCTAATATAGCCTTAGTGCTGCTTTGTAATAGAGGCTAACCGTGACCCTACGCATAGACCTTGTTCATTGAACATGTTCATAAATAACCATTATGTGATGATATTAACGCCAAAGAAGCGGTGGTGGCTCAATGGTTTAGACGTTTGACTTTCAATCCGGAGGTCATGGGTTCAAATCCTGGTTCATACCAATGAGTATTTCCAAAACTTATGTACGGAATATCAGATGATATTTACCATTAGCTTTCGGTGAAGGAAAACATCGTGAGGAAACCTGCATGCATCCGCGAAGAAATTCAAAGGTGTATGCGAAGTTCCCAACCCGCTTAGGGCCAGCGTGGGGACTGTAGCCCAATCCCTCTCATATATGAGAGGAGGCCTGTGCCCAGAAGTGGGACATTATATAGGCTAAAATATTATTTTTATTAACGCCAATGCTGCACCTACCCACTTTAATACTTAGGTACACCATCGAAATAAAACGAAAAACAAGGTTTAATTACTTACGCAAACTTAAAGTTAACTTTCTACTCACTTTACGCAAGCACCATGCCATGTTCACGGCCACCCATCTCGTCTACATCATAAACAACATTTTTACGTATTTTGTAATAAATCAGGAAACTGTCAAGTCAGCGAAATCTCGAGTGTTTAAAGAGTCAGTCGCATAGTAATGAACTGACCCTTACACCATGGTTGTCGAGTCGTGACAGGAGTGAATATGTATGAGTGTCTCCCTCGCGAAATGGAGGAAGTTCGATACCATCGGCGCGGCAACTTTTACTGCCGAAACTGGGCGGGTTTTCGTAACGGCAAAAAGTTGTATGCTCTTAGGGTTGCCCTATACAAGTTAAAAAATCCTGAGAAAACTTCGACTGTTGAGCAAAAATCGGGACATTTGGAGAGTAAGACCGATATCTACCTACTTATACCTGATCTTTATTGATGTTGATACCAATTACTAAGCGTGTCCAGAACCTTGAAAACATCGTCATACATCGCGATAAATAGTTTTGGTTTGATGACAATCTTCCTCTCTTTGTAGTTGTACTCAATGCGGGTAAAATGTATGTACGGGTTTCGAATTCCAGTCCTGGAGACGAACTGACATAGCGTTGTACGCACTTCAATATACCGGTATGAAACTAGCCATATCTGGGAGACACTGTAGCCTAGCCCAGGTATTTTTGTAGTCCACAACCGCTAAGCTAAATAAGTAGAGATAGAGGCAAGTTATACTCGCAGCCTTCAGTATAACATGATGTATCGTGTGTGGTTTTCGGCGTAAAAGTCGTGGAGCGTTTGAGACGTTTTGCATTGGTACTATCGAATGCAATTTATATACATGGCTGAAATTCGAAATGCGTCTAAAGTTCTTAAGCTGGGCGTTATAGCCCATTTTAAAGAACAATACGGACACAATTTTATTCCGTGCTGTTGTAGTTTCTCATTCGACTATGACGGAATCAAACAACTTCTGAAGGGTCCTTAGGACTAGTTTGCTTCCGGCATAAAGGAATTGTTTAATGTATGCTTCCGGTCTTCAGGGCGCTTAGCCAAGTTGCCAATCGCTAACGCTTAATCGTCAATCGTAAACGAAAGGCAGCTAACGGTCTTTTTCGCACTAATATGCAAGACTGACATGGAAAACTACGATACGCTACTATTAAGCGTTAGCGATTGGCAACTTGGCTAAGCATCCAGGAGCTCAGCTTTGCCAGAGATTCTTAGCACCCCGAACCACCAATGTTCCGACCGGTACCGTCGCTGTAGCCAGAAGACTGGTGATCGCCGGAACCTCGACGCTTTTGTTTATATTTAATTTAGCTGATTATGGCCGTAATTGCCCCGCTTGGCAGACGGGTTAGCGATTACAGTCGTATGTATGAGTACATCGTATTTTAAAGGACGCGGTTGCTCATACGTTCGTGGTTTTGGAGGTAGGTGTAGGTAGGTACTTTATGAACAATTGGACATACCGGGGTCCGAGTATACGTACCTAATGTATATACCTATTACTACAACTCTAAAAATATTTTTTCCTAACTAGTGCGGAAAAGTAAACTTTGCTTAAATTTCTCTTTTTAAGGCACTTGTTATGAAAAAAGTCGTTCGATACACGTGTAAAAACTTATTTTTAACTCGGGCAACTTTCACGCTCGTCGAAAAAAAAAGTTTTTTTACTTGCATCGAAATGTACTATAATGATTGTGTGTGTTTTTAATTCATATTCAATTATACATTTTGGATGGATTACGTTAAGCACTATTTATGTAATCTTAATTAACAATAAAAACTTGTATATATTTATATATCCGTTAAAATCCAGCCGATCGAAGAAATTAAGAAGAATTCGGCTTTTTTCTTAAATGCTTGTGGCAACTCTCAATACTATATTTAGGTTTTTCAAGTACCTACTTGAAGCTCCACAAAGAGATATATCACGTTTTTATTCCCTGGTAATTTTAATTAAGTCGACAACGAAAGTAATTCTTTGTAACTTTGCACCGACTACCAAATTAATACAGTCCCGGTCAAATAATACGGGTCAGGATGCTTAGCCAGGTTGCCAATAGCTAACGCTTAGTAGCGGATCGTAATTTTCCCTCTCTGTCACTCTTTCATATTAGTTGGACAAAGACAGTTAGCTGCCTTTCGTTTACGATTGACGATTAAGCGTTAGCGATTGGCAACATGTCGAAGTACCCAGGTGTAATTTTTCATAGAAAATACTGCAAACGCTGATCTCAAAGAAATTTTTCTAATATGTACAGTAGGCTTAGCACATGATTGGTGCGACAGTATATCGCCGCGTACTAGCTATATTAACAAAAGAGAGACGGATAGTCTATCTCGCGGCGAGATTGTCGCGCCAATCCTGTGCTAAGCATATACTGGATAATACATATTAGAATACTCTATAGGATTTTTTTTACATCAGATTATATTGTAATTTTCCGGAATTGATCACGCGATCGAAAAAATAATCAAATGGTTGTTACACTGATTTGTGCAGGCAAAATTTTAGAGTGTTTAAAAAAGCCACCTAAAATGATGGAAATAGGAGGTTTTGAATCATGGCTTGCTATTTATTATTTTATTTTGCCACAGAGTTATCTGACGACATTAAGTAATTCGGATTATCACATTTAAAAAAACATTTAAAATCATCGTGTTTACAGTATTTTCTATAAATTTTACGAAGCACTAGTATCAAATAAAACCGCATTACCACCAATTATACCTACGTATAATATAATAAATAAATATCTTGGGACATCTTACACAAATCGACCTACCTAGTCCCACGGTAAATTCAATTAAGGCTTGTAATGTGGGCACCAAGCGTCTATACAAAGTACACAGCCGCGGCCAAGGAACAACCATTTTGATAAACAAATATACAAAGAATACTCTTGCCGGGATTTGAACCCGGAATAGGATCACTACCAATACAAATGGAAGTCTCTTTTTAACACTATTAATTGGATAAGGACTTCCGCTTGTATTACAAGTTACAAGCTTTCGAGAAATAGCCCCTGTCGTACCAACTATGCGACGGAGGGTGACACGTATCTTCCTATATCAAACCGATAATAATTACAACTATTAGCATCTATTTATTATCTTTGACTCTATAAAAAGTAAGCATAAGCGTGTACTTCGATTTAAAGACATTAACCATCATTATACTTTCCTGCGCCCGCAGCATGTTGAAATAAATGTAGATGCTTTATAAATCACCCTGCCTGCCTGAAGGTTCCGGGTGAGAGTGAAAGTGGCATTTCGGGCATATCTTTCCCACGACTGGGACGCAATTACGGTGGCGTCTGCACTTTTTGCATCCGCGCGCTATGGCAGACGCGTTAAGGTCTGTGCCCACTGCAACGATGTTTGTTTTGAAATTCACGAGTGCTTTACGGTGAAGGAAAACATCGCGAGGAAACCTGCATTCATCTGCAAAGTAATTCAAGGATGTATGTGAAGTCTCCAACAACCAGAGACTACGCAAAATAGGCACGTTGTTGTACACTTACAACAAATTGTTGTACCCTTGTTGTTTTTGTATTCTAGCCTTCATCAAACGTGCCATTTTGCGCGGTCTCTGGTTGTTGGGGACTTGACAAGTTGACATACATCCTTGAATTACTTCGCAGATGTATGCAGGTTTCCTCACGATGTTTTCCTTCACCTTAAAGCAGTTGTGAATTTCAAATGATATTAAATACATAAGTTTTTTGAAAAACTCATTGGCACGAGCCGGGGATTGAACCCACGACTGCTGCGTAGTAGCCGTGTGTTTTACCGCTAGACAACAAGCGTTTTTTTTATTTCCTTTAGTTGTACCATAGTTATTCCGTGGCCGTACCATGAGCATTCTATCGCGCTCGCATCGATTTATTAGAGCGAACGCGATGACTGCAGTGTTATTCACTAAGGAAACCGCCTTGCTGTCAGCGCTGTGTCAGTGCTGCGGCAGCGTCGAGCCTAAAAATGGTATTCACTAATGTACTTTAAACGACACTAGTGCTCGGCGACGAATGCGGCGTGAGCTGGAACTACATTGCGTCGAAAGTTTGACGTTTAATGTATGAACTTCGTATTCTCTAACGAAAAACAGCGACGAACTCGCCCACAAGCTCGCTCACAGCCTCGATTCCTAATGTCAAATCAAACAGCTAGGATTTTAGACAAGGCTGTCTCGACATCGAGCTCGTTGACGAACGCAGCGTCGAATGTGTCAATAAGAGAATAGCATAGCTGATTACGTGCCTATCGCTAATAGCTCCTCTTAACGTTTCATACTTGGTACAAATATATAACTTAGGTTTATGTATGTTTATTTGTATATGAAGTATGTATATGTGTAAGTTTAAAGACCACTAACAATTTTTTTATTTATTTAATCTTTATTGCACAAAAAGAAAATACAATTGCACAAAAGGTGGACTTAATGCTACAAGGCATTCTCTACCAGTCAACCTTCGGGCAAAGCAGAAAATATGTAGGCGGTGCGATAAATGCAGAGTTAAAGTTACAAAAACAAAGGGGAAGTACTATAACTTAACTGATAAATTAATATTAAAAAAAAACACAATATAAAGTAAAATATACACATATGGATATATAATATATATACATAAATTACATACATATACATAATAATAACAGATGAAACTTGCAAACAGAGACACTAGGATTTTTTTTTTGCATGCGACTCTTACATTGTTCACTCAAAGTGTCAAGTTCAGAGAGCTATTCTTTATTACAGTCTTATTGGCCACGTAGCAAAAAAAATTGTCTTCGTTGGTAAAGTCCATTTCAAATACGAAGGCCCGATTCCACTTTACAAAGTAAGTCATTAGGCGTCAAGAATAGGATCAGTGATAACGAAAGATACCTGGCCAGACCCTTTTGTGGCGTGACTTTTTTTACAAACATCGGTGTACGACACGTGACAATTTGTAGTGGACCAATAAAATGACAAAATTTTCGAGTGGCATCGGGCCTTCGTATTTGAAATGGACTATACAACCGCACTCGCGCCTTTTGCATCACTTATGTACCTACATAGAGTACATAGGTATACCTTATGCTTCCGGTAATCTTCATCATTCTTAACACGTTCCCTGTGCATGCATCACATGTGATACATTTGAAGGTATTGATGATACGTGCATGCAGCATATATGATGCACGACCCTTTTTAAATATAGGATTAATTTGAAATTTGCACGTGCGAGCTAAGCTACGTTAACTTACCCGCACGTATCAGCTGTAAAAAGTGATAATTTGATAAAATTAGGTATTGGCGGACTTTTCATACTTTTGCCAGGTTATGCTTGAAATTTTGTGCGAGAATTTGCGCGTGAGAGGTGACACTATCGATTTTAGCAGCACATGGAACGTGTTAAATATAATTTTTATTTAAGGTCAGTGCGGCTAAGTCCGGCATATTTTATTTTGAAGGAAAGTCCGTCATATGCGTCTTATACTGTTCAATTAGGGTCGGAAATCAGTTGGTAGACGGACTTTCCAGATAGACGGTCATTTTCAGAACCTTTCTCATATCGTTTCAGCAACAGTTTCCTCATCATTTTATTGCTTGAAACAATGTTTGGGATATGGGGACGATGAGGGGTCAATTTCCAGCAATAATACTACCAAGTAACTTAGCTCCGATACAATTAAACCAAATAGAATAGAATATAATAATTATGAAACAAAAATAAACATAACCTCGAAATGGTCGAATCTGAACGTATATTCAATAAGCTCTATTACAAAACTATTACTCTACCATTAGTAGTGCCACGTTTATTGCATAATTTATTATTGTTATAATGCTTTAAGCTCTTAATAGGTTTAGGGACAAGTAATTAATACATGTTAAATAATAGGCACGTAACAGCTTAATAGAACATAACTTACTTGTTAACTTAGAGTAACCAATTGGCGCAAGACAGGTTTATAACAAATGGCCACCCCTGTAGGTAGTGTAGGTTTATTAACAAATAAGTAACTTAGACGCAGTTTTGAAGCAGACAACTTTGGACAAATATTAGATACCTATCGCATACGATAGGTAACACAAAATACGCTTGCGGATAGTATTTGCATTCTTAGATTTTTGTACTTATTCCATTGCCAAATTGGCAAAAATCTAACCCTATATTTTCGTCATATCTGTCCATCCGTTCTAGGGTGAATATCTGACCGTTACAACCGCCTAATTTTGGTGGCATCATTTTTGCCGAAGTTTTTATTCGTTACAATGTGCTACTTTGTCATTTGAAGGAGGCACAGTACCTTATAGTATACAAATGACAAAGTATAACATTAAGACGTTTAGAAACTTCGGCAAAACTTATGTCACCAAAATTAGGAGGTTGGAACGCTCAGATATTCATCCTCTATGAGCCGCATTGTTACTTAAATCGTCAAAACGGTAACTATACATATCACATGTCTATTTCTAAAGATATAATACCGACAAATTACCTAAGCTAACATAACGTGTCCGAATCCGAATAATCAACAACTTTTTTATATACCTACCTATGCACTAAAAATTAGGTACTAAAACATCATACAAATCTAGCGTGAATCCAAGTTTAGTTCTAGCCATGTAAGTCAGCCTTTACAAAGTAAGATCATCATCCATTCTCCACACTGCGACAAAATGACTATAACGGACGCAAAATGCTAAAGAAGGAAATGCTGATCCATGACGTTGTTATTTGCGATGATAGTTGACTGTAATTTATATTATTACGGCAAAGTTTTCAATTATCTACCGGTTGGCAACATTTATAAATTTCATAGCGAGCCGTTGCGGATAAACTAGACGGTTTGGCCTGGGGCGCTAATTTCAGCTGGATCGTCACCTACGCGACGGGAATTTTAAAGTGGAAAATGCCGCAGAAATAAAATTACACCTTTAACCGTATTAACTCGCTGTAATATATCCAATATAACACCACAGAATGTTGAAGCTGCTTGTGAGCGCAGTTTTATCTTTGCTTTCTGTATGAATTTATGAGAAGTATTCAGGACTAGGCCTGGATACCATTATGTAATCTTTCTTGTACGATAATAAGCAATAAATGTATTAAAATTACAGATTCGAACGAAAAATCACGTGACCTTGATGTATGGAAATGTTAACCCAACTTTTCGTTCGAATCTGTCATTTCAATATATTTATTACCTTCTTATTGCTTATCGTATACGATTGCAGCATGGCAGCTTGGCTAGGCATGCTGGATGTAACTGTTTGTTGGCAAATGACGGCTCATAGCAAAGTCTGACTGTGGTGTAGCTATTTCATTTGTACGATCAAATACTATACACCGTAGTCAGTTGCGCTAGGAACAAGGACAATAAGAATCTTAAGTAATAGGTAGTGAGTCATGGTATGCTGATAATACATTAACAATTCTTTGCCCTGCTAGGTTAAATGTGATTAAAATATTTGTTCACGGGCAAATAAATAAATAAAAGCACTGTACTAGTTAGCTAATATCTACTATTAGTAGCTTTTAAATATTATGATTATTATGAATAATAAATAATTCAGTTTGTGTAGGCATACGTCGTTCACGGAC